>OZ001672.1:4315939-4403439 GCA_963924145.1 Pyrausta purpuralis
GCTCCCAGCGGGACAACGCGGCCTGAGGACATATAGTAGCTGTCAAGATCTCTGCCCAGTTCACGGTAGCATACCATGACTTTACTAGGAACGTGCCAGGGGAAAAAATCTTTGTATCGAAAACTATGACACTGTTACCCTAGACAGTTCCGTCACCGATCAACACCGTCACGTGCCATGCTCGGAGCGTGTCGGCACCGGTAATATACGCTCACTCTCGCTCCATATAACGGTGAGACAGAACACTGACACATTCCTAGCTAAATCATGGTACGTTACGGTGTAATGGACCCAGACCATTATTATCACTTTTAGTTCTAGCTCGGATTTGTTACAGTGTACCTTGTGTGATACCCTCTACTCCAAGTTCAGTGCTAGGACTGCGAGCTATCAAGTATTTTGTACAGGCTACACAAATCAAAGATCTGGAAATGATATTACGAGTATTTCGTCAGGCACCAAGTTTGAAGTTAATCGCGTTCGTTACAAGTAGTATGGACGGATTAAGATAGAACTGTAACATGACACGGGAGAAATACAGAAACGCAACATTTTTTTTAACCAATCACTAAAAGAAATAAATCATTGCTAAGAATGATGTTAAGATAAGCATATAAAATGGCCAATGAAAAATTAAAGTATCCCCATACGATTAAAGCTCTTTGCCCAGTACACCGTATCATACCATGACCGTTCTAGGAACGTGTCAGATAAAACCGGCCAAAACGGGTGAGACAGAACGCTGTCAATTCGTTCAGTGGGCAAGGCAAGAGCGTATCGTGATGCTTTTCGTGCCTGACACGCTCCTAGCGCGGTGCAGTGGGAAAATATCGATAAAAGCATCCTGAACAAACGGGAGCTCTGCAAGTAGAACAACTACTATGAATGCAAGATGCTATTCTTGACCTCACCTCCTCTATAGTTAATGAAGTTGACAGCGGCAACAAATGTCTCACAGTCTTTCTAGACCTTAAAAAAACCTTTGACACTGTCTCTGTGCCCATTCTTTTACACAGGTTAGAAAACATAGGCATTAGAAATACTCCTCTCCTGCTTTTTAAAAGTTATCTCCAGGAGAGAACTCAGGAAGTTAAAATTGACGGATTCCATAGTAAAAAAGCTTCGCTCAGTTGTGGAGTTCCTCAGGGGAGTGTCCTCGGCCCCACACTCTTCTTAATATACATCAATGAGTTTTGTAACCTTCGTGACATTGGGGGCAGGATCTTCTCCTACGCCGACGACACTGCGCTTGTTTTTACTGGTCCTGACTGGGAAACAGTGTATGATAGGACTGAGAGGGGTTTAATCATTGCATCAAACTGGCTAAGAGAGAACCTTCTGACCTTGAACCCTCTGAAAACTAAATTTGTATGTTTCACGCCCTCAAACAAATCCCAACCAGGCAGTCAATTTATACTAAAAATCCACTCATGTTCAAATGCAGTCAACTGTGAATGCCCCATCATTGAAAAAGTCAGTCAAATCAAATATCTAGGTATAATACTTGACCAACGGCTAAACTGGCACCCACATTTGGAACTGTTAACAAATCGTACAAGGAAACTCTTATGGGTATTCAAATCATTACGGCATGTAATGTCCAATAAACTCAAAAATAAAATCTACATGGCACTTGCCCAATCAGTGCTTACGTACTGTATCTCTATTTTGGGCGGAGCTGACAAATCCCACCTTCTTGAATTAGAAAGAGCACAGAGACTACTTATAAAAGTTATATTCTCTAAACCTTACCGTTTTCCTACTTCTACACTCTATAGAATTAGTGGTCTCCTCTCAGTCAGGAAACTTTACGTCCTAAATCTTATTCTAAACGTACATAAGTCCCTGCTTTTTGTCGACCTGAGTCATAAAAGAAGGAAAGATGCTGTCGCCCCTGTTACTGCTACACGTACAGCTTTCGCCAGAAGGCAATATATAGGTCAGTCCGCCTTTATGTATAATAAAATAAATACAATTCTTAAAATTTACCCAATGATATATTACATTTGCAAGAAAACCTTATCTGAATGGCTGATATCAATCAGCTATAAAGAAGTTGAAAACCTATTTATTAGAATTGGTTGAATGGTGATAAAGTGTCTTCTTTGTGATAATTGCACCTGTATGCGGACTTTCTGTTTCGATCCCAAGAAAATCATTGTCTCAGCGAAATTGGTGCAATCATAGACAGCACTGAAGTAGCATCAGTATTCATTTTAGGAGACTTTAATGCCGACCCTAGTGAATTATTTGGTATTGAACTAATAAAATTTTGTAAAGAGCAAAAATGGATCTGTGCAGACTTAGAAAAACTAGGCACTGACTCGGGCACTTTCACATTTATTAGCGACGCGCACGGTACCACTAGTTGGCTAGACCATTGCTTGGTGACAGGGGCTTCGTGGCGGTCGGTGGTAGATGTGGGGGTGCACTATGACTGTATATGGTCTGATCATTTTCCGCTTGAAATTAGTGTAAATTTGAGCTATGTGAACTCCGTTGCTGTGTCACCGCCAGAAACGATGCAATATTGTAATAAAGTTATTTGGGGGAATAGGAATAAGGAGCAAATAAAAAAGTATAACATTTTATGTCAAAAAGGGTTAAGAGATATAGATTTTCCTACTGAGTTTTCTAAATGTTGTGATGGTTTTTGTAGGGATACTGAGCATAATTTAGTTATAGACCGGTTGTACAAGAATATGATTGATGTATTGAGTAAGGCAGCTGAGGCCACTTCCAAAAAGCAAGTTCATTGCAAAAAAAAATATGAGGTGATCGGTTGGAACAAGCATGTTCAACCTGTACACGCTGAGGCACGGTCTCACTTTCAGGCTTGGAGGCGGGAGGGTAGCCCACCAAGTGGTGCTGTCTATGATAAAATGGTAGAGTCTCGGCGTGCATTTAAAGCAAAACTTAAGTGGTGCCAAAATAATGAAGACCAGCTTAGAATGGACATTTTGGCATCACATCACGCTAACAATAACTTCAAAAGTTTCTGGAAGTGCACTAAGAGACTAAACCCTAGACCAACTGTTCCTCTTTGTGTGAATGGAGTGACTAAGCCCAAGGATATCGCGAACTTGTTTAAAGACCACTTTCAAGTAGAGCCACCACTTCAAGCCCGTGTGCTGCGGATGCCTGACTCTAAGTCGGTCTGTTCCCCCCAGTCGCCACTTATGTTCACAGCCAAGGAAGTAGCTTTGGTTATAAAACGGATGAACAAGGGAAGGTCTCCTGGACACGATGGGTTGAGTGTTGAGCATCTGCAGCATGCGGGTGCTCATCTGCCTAGGGTTTTGTCAATGTTTTTTACGTTCTGTTTACGTCATTCATACTTGCCGGCTGACTGTATGAAAACGGTAGTTGCACCAATAGTCAAAAGTAAGACTGGGGATCCATCGGACATAACTAACTACAGGCCCATTTCGCTGGCGACGACTGTGGCAAAGGTGCTGGACGGTTTGCTCGATCGCATTTTAAACACACATCTGCAGTTGAATGACGCTCAATTTGGTTTTAGGTCTGGACAATCTACAGACACTGCAATACTGTGCATGAAGCATACCGTCCGGTACTATACTGACAGGAAGACACCAGTTTATGCGTGTTTCCTGGATTTGTCTAAAGCCTTCGATATGGTGTCCTATGAGTTGCTGTGGAGTAAAATGCGGACCATTCCTACTCTCCCAGGTGAAATAATTGATATTTTTGACTATTGGTACAAAAACCAAACTAATGTTGTTCAGTGGGCGGGAGAAGTCTCCCATGAGTATAGACTCAGGTGTGGAGTTAGACAGGGTGGCTTAACCTCTCCTCGTCTTTTTAATTTATATATGGATGGACTTATCGAGGAACTCAGTGGCACTGGTGTGGGCTGCTCCATAGATGGTAAAATCATTAACAATCTAAGTTATGCGGACGACATGGTGCTGTTGGCTCCCTCGATAAGCGCCATTCAGAAACTACTTAAGGTGTGCGAGGATTACGCCAGAGCTCATGGACTCAGATATAACGCTAAGAAAAGTGAAATCCTGATGTTTCAGTCTCGGGGTCACAATATCACAGCAGTCCCTCCTGTCTTTTTAGACGGTGTTGCACTAAAACGGGTATCGCGTTTTAAATATCTGGGTCATTGGGTGACGGAGGATCTCTCTGATAACGAGGATATAGAACGGGAGCGACGGGCGTTGGCGGTCAGATGCAATATGCTGGCTCGCAGGTTTGCACGCTGTACTGTACCCGTTAAGGTGATACTTTTCAAAGCTTTTTGCCAGTCTTTCTACACGTGTAGCCTGTGGATTAGCTATACGCTGAAGACAGTCAACGCCCTGCGCGTGCAGTATAACAACGCGTTCAGGGTATTGTTGGGGTTGCCGCGTTACTGCAGCGCGTCAGGCATGTTCGCGGACGCTCATACCGATGGCTTTCATGCCATTCTCCGCAAAAGAGCCGCCTCGATGCTAAGCCGTGTCCGCGGGAGCTCCAGCAGTATCCTGCGTGTTGTAGCAGGGCGAGTGGACTGCCCGTTTATGCAGCACTGGGTTCGATTGCATATAAGAAACCCTTAAATGCCTCAAATGATACGTATTTATTTTTTTTCTTTTTGTAATTTTATATTTGTGTTACTGACTCAACTGTATATTTATTCTTTGTGGTATGGACTTTGTCTGAAATAAATCTTTTGAATTTGAATTTGAATTCCGTAGGGCAAGCAGGTGCCTGATCAACTTGTCACTTAAGGCGACAGACATGTACATAAATACACTTTCTCTCTCTCACACACACACACACACGCGTACACACAAGTACCTTTGATTGTGCTTATTATTTTTCTCAATTGTAACATATCTTATACCATGTTTACTTTTAATTAGTTTCAATAGTATTAGCTAACCGTAAGGGAAGTTGCGAGTTATTCCCAATACAAGTGTCTTAGACTACTTAAAGGGAAAACTCAACAAATATGTGTAACATTATTATTAGAAATAAAGAAATTTTTATTTTATATTAAAAAAAAAAAAGTAGAACAACTACATGTTTATGTTGTCAAATGCTTTGTTCTTTGCGGTTTGACAAATCATACCGTACGTTTTGAACTGTCAAATAAATACAATTGCTTTACACAATTCCACCTCAGTTCTCGTCCGATCGTCGCGAAGTGATATTGAAGCGCTTACCTTACTAGTAACGGAAGTGATTATTATAAAGTTTTGTTTTTGTTACGACTGGAGTTTGTAACGGTTCGTTACACGCCTTACTCAATAAATAAGAAATTAAAGCTAAACTTACTAACATTAACTTAAACCTAACATTAAATTATACTAATTATCTACAATTACCTAACTAAATCTTAATCAATTATTATTACAAAAATACTAACACGCAAACTCGAGCGCAGTTGCTAGTTTAAAAATATCTACGCGAGCAAACATGAGTGAACTATGCGTTGAAACGGGTTCGGCCGAATGTGTGACGTCGCCTTCGGAACATACGTCGCGTAGTCCGAGCGGAGCTATCCTAACGCGAGGACGTGCTGCGGTCGATCAAAACTGCCAACTCACGGCGGCCTACGAATACTTTAGACTGTGATTTTTATACTTCTACCAATTTAATTAACTTCAGTGTCCCCCCGATATCGGGGTCCCGGTTTTCGGTTGGGATTCTACACCGCCGCGGAAGCCAGGCTATTACTAATACTGCCTAAATCAATCCCCTTACTGCTACTACCAACGCCACGAGTGCTGAGTCATCGCGGTGTCACCGGACTTCATTAAACCAGGACAGTGGCGTTGATTATTAATTGAAGACGCGTATCTTTTCGGTTGCCAATTAAAAACCTACTCCCTGTAATTTAGATAAGTTTAAATGTGTAAATCGTATTAAATAAGTTTTCCTTGTACTCAACTCTTTCTTTCATCTACATTAGTTACCTCCTCACTAAAAGGGTACGGTACAAGTTTACTTGAAACTTATGCGTGAAACGGAAGAATTAGTCATGTTAAATCTTTCATGTATCACTCATCATTAACAAAGTATACTATTGGTTTAGAATATTTTTAACACTCACAGTGTCATATTTTATATTCGTAAACATGAAATAAGAAACCAAAAATTTTCGCACGGGCGAGCTTGAACTAGCAACCTCTTGGCTGACCGGGCCAAACGCTCTTACAAATTGATCTACCGTGCTGTCAGTCCGACCTTGCGAAATTTGTGGTCTCTTACGGATACGTCATTGGGTGACGCTTAGCGCCATCCAGCCGTCTGTTTATGAATTAGACGGCTAGAGGGCTCGTTCAAGTCCCCCCCGTGCGCAAATTTTTGGTTACTTTTTAGGGTAGCCGAATGGCAAAAAACGGAACCCTTATAGTTTCGTCAAGTCTGTCTGTCTGTCTGTTCGTCCGTATGTCACAGCCATTTTACTCGGTAACTATAAGCATCACACTGTTGAAATTTGGTAGGAAGATGTATCCTGTTAGCCGCTTCACGATTCTCATATAAAAAATAAAAAAGAATGACATTTAAGGGGGACTTTCATACATGAAACTAAAATATTTTTTTTAGTCAAACCTATGCGTGTGGGGTGTCTATGGATAGGTCTTTCAAAATGACATAGAGGTTCCTAAAACCATTTTCTTTAAAGTCTAACGTTTAATAGCTAGACGCTTCCAAAGTGGTAAAATGAACATCCCGCCTATCTAACTTCGTAACTAAGCAAGCGTAAATTTTGAAAAAAATATGTAATGTAGATTTTAACAAATACTTTCAACGAAAATTGGTTTGGACGGAATCGAATGAGAAGTTTTTGAGATATAGCACATTTCCAACAATTGCAAACATAACTTTGTTTTCCATACAAACATTATGAAAAACAAAATATTTGCTGTCAACAAAATATAGTAGTATTTCAGCTTAGTGGAAGTAAGTGGATCCCTAATTCAGTTACACGGAACTCTCAGTGGGCGAGTCCGATTTGCGTAGCCGGCTTTTCATCATTAACAAAGTACTATACCATACCAGTATATATAAATCATATAAATATAAATATAAATAAATAAATAAATAAATAAATAATAAATATCCTTTGGACATTCCCACACATCGCCATCTAGCCCCAAAGTAAGCTACTCAAAGCTTGTGTTATGGGTGCTAGACAACGGATATAATACTTAAATACTTTTTTTTTGTAAATACATACATGATATACATAGAAAACACCCAGACCAATACAAACAGACATGTTCATGCACACAAATGTTTGTATTGTGCGGGGATCGAACCCGCACCCGCTGCGTAGTAGGCGATTTCTCGACCACTAATATAAATATTATATATTATAAATATCATATAAAGTACTATACCAGTGTACCTTATAAGCGTGATGCGCGGTGACGTCACTGGTCGCGGGCGGCGGAACCGGCTGCAGAGCCTTCAGCGCCACCGGAACCGTCTCCGGGGAGCTGCCGGCCCCGGCAGCGGGCCTGCGCCACGTGGCCGCCAGCACGGTGCCGAACGCGCCGCGGCCCGCGATCGCGCCGCGCGTGATATGCTCCCAGCGAGCGCGCTTCTCTTCCTCCACGTCGAGGAGAAGCTGATGAAACAGTGGGTACGTTTTTATATTGTTTACTTTTCTGTGAATGGGCAAAAATACGCAAAAAATGCGTTTTTTTAATTGACGACCGCTGTGGTGTAGTGGCTAAGCTCGCTGGTTTCAAAACGTCGCCGGGTTCGATTCCCGGTCGGGTCAAGATAGAAATCCAAATTTTCTGTATTGTCTCGGGTCTGGGTGTTGTGTTGTAATACATACAATTATCCATACATAGGCTAACTAAGATTATAATAGGGGAAACAAAGAAGGACAAACCTTAACATAAGAGAGACATAATCGGTCTTGTGAAGAGGTGTATAGCTGGAAGGCATTATTAAGAGGGTTCGAGAACTTATGTCTCTCATAAATTTGAAATGACATTAAAGATAAATTGAGATCTCTTATCAAATAATATAATATCCTTTGGACATTACCACACATCGCAATCTAGTCCCAAAGTAAGCTACTCAAAGCTTGTGTTATGGGTGCCAGACAACGGATATAATACTTAAATACTTTTTGTTTGTATATACACACATGATATACGTAAAAAACACCCAGACCAATACAAACAAACACGTTCATGCACACAAATGTATGTATTGTGCGGGGATCGAACCCGCAACCCGCTGCGTAGTAGGCGATTTCTCGACCACTTCACCAGACGGGTCGTCAAAATCATTATCAGCCAAAAGACGTCCACTGCTGAACATAGGCCTCCCCCACGGCTTTCCATAGCGACCGATCACTAGCGGTCTGCATCCAGTTTGATCCTGCAATCTTTTAAACGTCGTCTGTCCATCTTGTTGGTGGCCGTCCTACGCTGCGTTTTTGGTCGAAGGGTCTCCAACTAGAACTTTCCTGCCCCAACGGCCATCAGTTCTTCGCGCTATGTGCCCTGCCCACTGCCACTTAAGCTTACTGATTCTCAAGGCTATGTCCGTTACATTGGTTCTTCTACGTATCTCCTCGTTTCTGATACGATCTCGTAGAGAAATACTTTTCTGTAAATGGGCAAAAATAACCAAAAATTATAACCTTCGCTCTTCCCATAATCTCACTCTTCACACACCTCTTTTCAAAACCGGCTTCATGTCGGACTCTTACACCATCTCTGCGATTCGACTTTGGAATTCTCTCCCCAATGAAATCAGAATGTCCCCCAACAAATTCACTTTTAAAAAGTCTCTCCGCACTTACTATCTTTACCTCAGCTCTCTTGAGAACTAAAAACCATTTTCTTTTATTTGTGTTTTTTTGGATGTCATCAATATCATTACTTTTATCATTCATATTTTTGTATTTATTAAATATATGTATTCTATGTATGTTTATTAGTCTTTTGCTTATGTATTCTATTACATATTTGTATAATATTAGTATATATGTTTATGTTAGTGGATTTTACTTCTTTTTTTTCCACTCCTCTCACTTATTATTAATATTCCGCCACTGATTAAACTCTCTGCATTACCAGGTGGTTAAGTAGTAGAGAATGCCATTAGGCATTAAGTCCGCCAATTGTAAATTTTACAGTGCAATGAAGTTTAAATAAATAAATAAATCAATTCGGTAGGGTCCAACTTTGAGAAAGAGGTCAATCGACGAATCCAACTCGGCTGGGCAGCGTTTGGAAAACTGCGCAAGAGCGTCTTCTCGTCTGTATGACCTCAGTGTTTGAAGACGAAAGCCTTCAACCAGTGTGTGTTACCAGTGATGACATACGGATCCGAAACGTGGTCTCTAACTATGGGCCTCCTAAAATTACACAACGAGCGATTGAGCGAGCTATAGTCGATGGTTCTTTACGGAATCGAATCAAAAATGAGGAGATACGTAGAAAAACTAAGGTAACAGACATAGCCTTGAGAATCAGTAAGCTCAAGTGGCAGTGGGCAGGGCACACAACACGAAGAACTGATGGCTGTTGGGGCAGAAAAGTTTTAGATTGGATACTTTTCGACCAAAAGCGCAGTGTGGGATGTCCGCTGACAAAATGAAAGGACGACCTTGTTAATATCGCGGGATCACACTGGATGCATACCGCTTGTTGTCGGTCGCTGTGGAAAACCGCGAGGGAGGCCTATGTTAAGCAGTGGACGTCCTTTAGCTGATAATGATGATGATGATGATAAAAATAGGGCATAGGCACCAGTATCGTTGAGATTTCTTGTGCTAAACTACTTTTAAATGCAAATGGTTTGCACTCACGACGGAAAATCGGACGTAACTTCAAACAAAAAAAAAACGCTGATATGCTGATGTGTGCTATACAGATTTAAATCAAGTCCTTTTAAACAAGCTTGACAGTCTCATCAATTTTGGCATCCGCTTTATTTTCTGTCTTCTTAAATTTGATCACATCTCTTCTTTTCGGTCACAACTTGAATGGCTACGTAAAATCAGACCTCTGCACGCTTTTGAGAACGTCACATGGCGTTAAGTGCACCTTTTGTGCAAAATTGTATTATTGTGAAATAAAGTATCAATAAATAAACGCAACGTGGTAAACAATCCCTATATTTTTGACTCACCGTCTCCGGCGCCACGTCCCTGGTATGCACGACTCCATGTTGCGAGCAGTGCAGTGTCGTGGCAGAGCACGAGGCCAGCACGCACTCCTCCACGGACCACGCGCACGCGACGAAAGACGCGCTCGCCTCCTGCGCCGGCGCATTCACCATGCCTTCTACGGAACCCACGCGGGATGATGCTGGGGACGATAGTGGAACCTTTAGGAAACCGTCTAAGGCAATCATGTTTTAGGATCGCAGCATGCTCAGAATTTGTCAACCATGCAAGTTCTGCTACAAAATTAACTTGGAAATCCTTATGTAACCCATTTTGGTAGGGACTTTAATAAAAACCAAACTGCCGGTCCTGCAAGCAATTTCTTCTTCATAACACTTATTGCACTGAGTTGTTCAAACTGCCAATTTCATAAAGTTCGTAACTGCCTCGCTGGCGTAGCGGTTAGAGTGTGTGCGCAAACACAGGTGCACTCTCTATTCCTCCCACTCTCGGCGCCCTTAGGGACAGCAATCTGACACTACTGGAGAGACTTCAGGCGCAGGACCAACGGCGCCACGTGCTTTTCCGAGGCACGGGGGTGAAACACCGCCAACTTCCAAACGCCAAGCTACCCTAAGAATTTCTGAACAGAAAAATCTCTGGTATATATTTTTGGCCCGACCTGGGGATCGAACCCGGGACCTCTGGCGCAGCCGTCGCTTTGAAGTGCGACCCTCTTACCGCTGTGCCACCGAGGCAGTTACACAGATTTGGGTATTAGTCCATATATGAACCATATAACAATGGTTGATATACAGTCAGTCAAATCTCTAGGAGAGCATCTAATATTTCATTTTAAAGCTGAAGAATTTATTTGTTTGTTTGAACGCGCCAATCTCAGGAATTACTAGACCGATTTGAATTTTATGTTGGATAGCCTATTTATCGAGGAAGGCTTTATGATGATAGGAAGGCTTTAGGAAGGATCCCGCTCGCTGCAACGTGAGGGGGGTAAGCGAACTCAAAATTCGCGGAAAAAGTTACGGGGATCGCTAAAGTTAGATCAAAAAGTTTGTTCTTTAAATTAATCTGTTTTTTGTGTCCAACGTAAGCATCGAACGCCGCAACACGTAAGCATATTTTTTTTTGTATTAAAACAAAAATGGAAGCCTATTACGGTAGATCTTTTAAGTGATTTCATTGCTATCTGATTGTATTTGCAGAAAACTTCAGGACAGTATTTTGAAAACTCCAAAGTAAGCGCATACAAGCATTCGAATACAACCTGTACCGTTACCATGAGTTCACGGCGGTACCATATGCTACCCTTTTTTGGGTTCCGTAGCTGAATGGCAAAAAGCGGAACCCTTATAGTTTCGTCAAGTCTGTCTGTCTGTCTGTCTGTCCGTTCGTATGTCACAGCCACTTTATTCTGTAACTATAAGCATCATTCTGTTGAAATTTGGTAGTAAAATGTATCCTGATAACCGCTTTACGATTTTTCTACAAAAAATAAAAAATAGTGATATTTAAGGGGGGGCTCCCATACATGAAACTAAAACCGTAAAAAAATATTGTCAAACCTATGCGTGTGGGGTGTCTTTGGATAGGCCTTTTAAAATGGCATAGAGGTTTCTAAAACCATGAGATATAGCACATTTTCAATAACCGCAAACATAACTTTGTTCTTCATACAAACACTTTGAAAAACAGAGTTATATTTGCTGTTAACAAATATTGTGGAATTTAACTTAGTGAAAGTAAGTGAATTCCCTAATTCAGTTAAAGTTGGCACGGAACCCTCAGTGCGCGAGTTCAAGTCGCACTTGGCTGTTTGTTTTTTATCTGACATTTCTCATGGTAACGGTACTGGCCAGCCAGACACATTTGACGTCCCGTTCACCATTTTACTCGGAAGGGCTATAAGCGTCGATTGCGCATGGATGGTAGTCGCAATCTTTATATATATAATTCTTCTGTGAGTGTGTATGTCACTGAACTTCTCTCAACGACTGGACTGAATTAAACACACTATACTACTTCATCTAAAAAAATATTTTGATTGAATAAAAAATAGTCTTTACACACTTATTTGATACGATGAGTTGGTCTTGAATTGCTCTCAAATCAAGTATCTGACACGCAAAATTATGAAAAAGTTAAAAGACATATGTTCCTATAAAAGCTAAAGCTCATAGCTCCAGGATAAGAAATGCAGTTGTCACAATACTTCCAACTCACCATTAGACTCAGGCCCAACGCCACTGTCACCATCGTCATCCCTGGAATCCTGCGACAGCCGCAAGCGACGCGGCTCCACGTTGCCGAGATCCAGTCTTCTGAACGCCTGAATGACATACATAAAATTGTTGAAAAAAGACTGATCGCACTAAAGTACTGTAATAGGATTTAAAAATTAATAATTCTTCCGGCCTGTAACATTTTTGTAATAAGTTCTAATAAGCGTTATGTGTCAAATACTTCATACTAAATGACATTCCACACACACACACACACAAACACACACACAAACACACACACACACGCACACATATCCACCCACCCTCCCAACACAATAAAATGTAAATCCATCACATAGGTTCCCCCACGGCTTTCCACAGCGACTGGTCACAAGCAGTCTGCGTCCAGTTTGATCCTACAACCTTTACAAGATCGTCTGTCCATCTTGTCGAAGGACGTCCTACGCCGCGTCTTTGGTCGAAGGATCACCAATCTAGAACTTCCCTGCCCCAACGGCCATTAGTTCTTCGCGCTATATGCCCTGTCCATTGCCACTTGAGTTTACTGATTCTCAAGGCTATGTCCGTTACCTTAGTTCTTCTACGTATCTTCTCATTTCTGATGTCTTAGTGTAGCGCGTCGGAATCATGCCTAAAAATGTGCTATTGAGGTCACTGCCACCTCACCACCTTAGGATCCAAAATAACTTGAAACTCGACTCGTTTTCGTAACGCGCGTTTTGGTGTCGTGTGTGCAAGCGATTTTCGTTGAAGTCAAAAGTCAAAGTCAAAGTCTAAAATAATTTATTCAATTAAGGACACAAAATGCCACTTATGAACGTCAATAATTAGTGTAATATCGATCAATAATGGCCCGTATGGGGCTAGAACATGTCTCCTTATCTTTTGGGCCCTACTAGCGCTTCGAGACTAGACACAGACAATTTGGCAAGTGCTGAGAAGAAACGCCGGAACAAACTCAGTCACCACTAGCTGCCAAAAAATGATACAAATCAAAATGAACAGGTAGGTACATCAGTTTGGTGCAGGCTGGACTGTGAATACATTCTCGTCATTAAGATAGTCTTGAATTTTATAATACCCCTTCAACATTAGGGTAGTTTTGACATGCAACTTAATTTTTTTAATAGGTAGTTCGATAACATTACTAAGTATATTGTTGAAAAATTTGACACAATTTCCCAGGAATGAATTCATTGTATTGGCTAACCTGAAGTTTGGAATGACAAGTTTGTTTTTATTTCGTGTGTCATACGAATGTATGTCACTTTTTTCGTGAAAAAATCTATATTTTTGCGTACGTACATGATATTTATTATCAAATATGTATTGAGAAGCGACAGTGAGGATGTTAATTTCCTAAAAAAAAATTCTGTGGTAAGGAAAGTGGTATGAAGACCGTACCTGTTGTATATGATGGTCAGGCGGGTCAGGGTCGTGGTCCCGGCGCTGCTGCTCCGCGTCGCGGAGGCAGAGCCCGCACGGCACCAGCCGCGTGATCAGACAGCGGCCTTCCGACGTGTGGACGAAGCGGGTGCCTGATACAATTGTAGAGGATATATAATTTATACGCTTTTTAAGGAGATTAAATGGGCTTTATTGTTCAACTTACTACTGAATTGTCCCGTCCGCCTACGGACGGTCTGGCTTTTCAAGGGTTTACTATCATATGAAATTGTTTATTTCTTTACCTGGTTAGTTGGAATAAAGGTTGTCTGGAAGAGATCGCTTATAGCGATAAGACCGCCCAAATTGTACATTTCCTCGAAATGAATTTATTATTAACCTTCCTGGTGTGCAATAAAGAGTAATCTTATCTTATCTTATGTCTGACAATCTACATTAAAAAAACCGACCAAGTGTGAGTCGGGCTCGCGCACCGAGGGTTTTGTATTTTCTAGGTTTGGGTTTTGATTTCCTGCGAGTAGTTGTGAGTTTGAAAATATGCACCTTAAATTACTGTTTCTTTTGTTTGTGTTGCCATAGGCAGAAGTTTGATTTTGTTACAGCTTGAAGGTATTATAGACCTGAGTATTTGAATTTAAATTTAAGACCTCTACGCGTACATAAGGAAAGGGATAAGTAGTAAGTTAAAAATTATTAAAAAATAAATTTTATTATATGATGTAACAAAAAAAATACGGTAAAAATACAATTTTCTCTTTATCCATCAAGATTCTGAGTTCATGGGAAGTACTCTGTAGGTATTGATTCCCTTGCGAGTATTCTTTGATTGCGAAGGCTAAGAAGTTTGATTTTTTCACAGCTTCAAGAGACAGTAGACCTGAGTATTTGATATTAATTCTAGCTTGGTACCTCCACGTGTTCCTGAGGAAAAGGGTAGGGACTGACAGACGGACGGACAACGAAAGAATTTTATAAGCGTTACCTTTTTTCCTTTCATGTACGGAACCCTAAAAACAGAAGCCTTGTAGGACTTTGTCGTACATGTTTTTTGAGTACGCTAACCATTTATTTCGATTACAAATTCACTTACCCAATGAGGGATACCAGTCTTCCAATAGTAAGTCCACGTGATCAGATAGCAGGGCAAGTACTTTAGTCAACGTCTCCGGATTCGGTTCCAGGCTGATGCTCTGTAGGAAACAAATATACAGTAAGCATTATCTTTCCCCTTTCAACCCGATTCCTTTGGGGTATTAACCATTAGAACGAGACCTGTACCTCCGGGTGAACATGGCTATCTATAAAATATAAATATCTAAGGTAAACAGCTCCCTCCATTTTTTTTATAGAACTTCAAAGACCGATTTATTTTGGCAAAACTGTATTACAAAGTTACCAACATGTACACCAAGTTAATAATTAACTAAATCCGGACCGAAAAAACAAACGACAAATTGATCAATGCACACATGGTTTACACGAAACGGTTTAGGTATAATAGCCAAGTTGCCAACAAGCGTAGAGGTGCTCGTAGCGCAGCGGTAGCAGCGCTTTGGTAGTGATATCAAAGTGAAGCAACCTACGGCGCGGTCGTGTTTGGATGGGTGACCATTCCGACCATATAAGTGACGTTTATCACGAGTATCTCTGTGCTTCGGAAGGCTCGTTAAGCCGTTGATCCCGGCTAATATCGGTTGATATTAGTCGTTAAGCCTAGTCAGAGGCCTTATGGGCGGCTTGATAACATCTGCCAGCAGGGTTAGTCGCTTGCCTTGCGAACACCCCTCCACCAACCCGCACTAAGTCCGCGTGGTGGAGTATGGCTCAAACTACCTCACAGTTGAGGTAAGGCCTTTGCCCAGCACAGGGACGTTACAGGCTAACTTTACAACAAGCGTGTTACGTGAATAACTCGTGAGCGCCGCTTAACGCTCTATACGGCGCGTAAAAAAAGAGTAAGAGAGATAAGAGTATGAAGCACACCGCGTGACTGGCAAATATAGTGTCAAGTTTAATTTGGAGCTTACAAAACAATCGTTTATTTGCGTTAATAAATTATATGTCATTAACAGAGTAGGTGAAAAATCAGTCGTTGTTATCTAGCCTGCGCAGGCATGCAAATATTATTAATTAGAATACAAGAATACAATACAATTCAAACTAATGAAATAAACATGTTATATCATTATTAAATAAATTGAGGAATGTCATAAAATCATACAAATGAATGTCATATGAATAAACAAGTTATTCTGAATTTAAATAATCACTTACACTATAAAAACAATTACATAATAACCAACTATTTAACATTTTGCCTTCAGATGCTCCGGCAATTTATTATACAATTTGTAAAAAAAAACCTGTCCGACTCGAAAGGGTCATAAAGATGCTTTAATATCATAACTAAAACAAGTATTTAAATTACGATATATATAGTTATTGCTCTTTTTTATCGATTTTCAAAGTCAACAAATTTAGCACTTATTTACTCTAAAACAGGAGAATTTTCAAAATGCGTTATCACTCCAGTGGCAACTCCGCGCCTCCCGCAAGCCCAATCAACCTCTTCGGGTTGCCATATATGCTTTTTTTAATGTAGTGAATTTTGTATTTTTTTCCTTGGGTTTTTTTCAAATATATTTTATGAACATTATTACACAAACAGACCTTACCTCGCTACCTTATAACCCCATAATGGGTCGGACCGGGTTTTTTACACACTGTATATTGCTATTGCCATATTCTAAACGTTTCTCTATAAATGTCCCTTCAGCATCGTGGTTGGAACTAGGGGTGGGTCGTTGACGGTTTTTGTGTTAACGAAATGAAACTGTTAATTGCAATCAAATAACCTGTTAAAAAAGCAGTTAACGTTATTAACTGGTTTGCAGTAATGTCAACAGATTTGGACGTAGCAGTTTATTAGTCGAAACAGTTAAAATTTAAAAAGGAGTTGACATTAATACACAACTGAAACAACTTTTTTGTTTAAAACACACCTGTCTTTAAGTTAGTCTGTTTGAGTGAGCAGTTGATTTTAAAGATTTAATAAACTTTCGCGAAGAAAAAAAAAGCGTTGATCTCAACGTGTCACTCAAACAGACTAATTCCATCGTTTACAAAACAAATGCACGACAAAAACCTGTTCATATTGGTAAGTCGGCTCTTTGCGCTGAGCCATGGAACGAGTAAACATACATAGATCTCTCTCACTCTCGTACAACTTTGAGCTATTGGCGTCTCGCTCGCTCGTATAGGCGACTCGCATCCGCTCGGTGTATTCCGTTTGTAAGTCGTTAAAGAGAAACAGCTAATAAATTCAACTGGTTTTACGTTAAGAAAAAGTAGCTTCGGATAATCTAAAGCGACTGCGCGTTGAATGTTCGTTGAGTTAATCCACGCGTTGCGTTCGGAAATCGTTAAATAAAACAGTTGATAAAATGAACTGGTTTTGCAGTAGACGAAAAGCAGTTAATTCGTTAACATTACAAAAGCGGTTTAAAAAAAACAGTTTGTTGAATTAACGCCCACTTCTAGTTGGAACAGTAGTTTTTTTGAATTCTGCTCGGTTTTGACGAGTTATAACGTCTCCTCGTTTTTGAAAGAAAACGGGATGAGTCTTGACAAATAAAGATGTATCTTCTGTATGTTAAAAGTATTGATAAGACGAAATTAACAATTACAACACCAAAAAAGTAGTAAGCTCTGGTGTTCTGCTCACCTGACATCCAGCAATGGGGGACCCGTCAGCCCTCCTCAGCACGCACGTGAGCGCGGGCAGCAGCAGTTCAATGCACGCCCAGGACGATGGGTCCAGGGTACACCACGCGCCTTCTGATCGAACGCGGAACCTGGAACAAGATTTAGAAGTAAAAAATGAAAAAGAAAAAGAAAAAATCTTTATTACGTATCTCGTAAGGGGTTTACATTTACATAGGTTGAGGTCTCCTTTTAAGTATAATTAACCTGTGTTAGGAGACCCCCCTCTTTCTTAAGGTAGGTACTTAGATATAAGATACATAATTTTACTATGCACTAATTGTTTTAGCTTTAAACAAAACGTTTAGAGACAGATTAGTAGAGGTGAAGTTTGACTTTTGTTTATAAATAGCCAATTTAAATAAATAAAAAATAGCAATTTCACAATGATGGCAACATCTGATGAGGTCAAAAGGTAAATTCGGCAGAACTTGAAACAAAATAATATCTCTTATTTTACATGGCATAAACAATGACATTTGACCACATGGTTACTTATACTTAAGTCAGTCTCATTTTTTCGATACCATTAACCTATTGTATCCGTCTTTGAGGAGCAAACGTAGAAACACAAATCAATATGGCGAGTAACAAACGCGTATGTGACATGATGATTTAGCAACCGTGACAGTTGAGCTACAAGCAACAGTAAGAACTGAACGAAGCTGGAGTACACAAACATAATTACGACTGGAGTTTTAAAAACAAAATTATTGATAGATGGCGTTAGGTCAGCGCCTAGAACTAACTATGGAAAAAAGATTATACTTTTTGAGGGAGAACAGCTTTTCAATATGCTACCAAACCCGTTATAAGAGTGTGAAAGTATAAATATATTTAAAATAAGCTAAAATTGTAATTAGAGTCGAATATCGGCTACTTCTTATATATAAAATTCTCGTGTCACAATGTTCGTTCCCGTACTCCTCCGAAACGGCTTTACCGTTTCGAACTAAATTTTATATGCGTATTCAGTAGTTCTGAGAATCGGCTACTATCTATTTTTCATACCCCTAAGTAATAAGGGCAGTTCACCCTTAATTTATTTCTATTTAATTTTTGGACAAAATTATTTGTTTTTATTCTTTTATAATGTGGCATTAAAAATACATACAACCCTAAATTTTTACTTTTTTATACCCAACCCCTATTTTTTATAGCCATTTTAGTAATTTGATCATTTTTCATCCCGCTGACGAATTAGTGTTTTTCTTAACTTTTAAAATTACGAGGCTGGGCGAGACGGGACCGGGGCGAGACGGGACCGGGGCGGGATGGTACTAGGGGCGAAGCAAAGTTCGCTGGGTCCGCTATTAGGGTATTATTATATTATTTTCAACACACTTGCTCAAAACGACGTTTTTATTCCACCGATTTTTGGCTCATAATCATAGATATAAAACACGCGTGCTTTTTCATTATATTATTGCACTAGTGCTTTTACTTTATAAACCCGACCAATTTACATTTGTACCCTAGTACCAAGTCGTAAGTAAGAAGAAGAAGCGATTTAATTTAGTCGGGTTATACAATACTTTTATTTTAGCAACAAACATTATTTATGCGAAAAATAACAGTATGTACATAATTATTTCAATAAATGATAAATCCAGATTTATTACTAAAAAATAGCTCAAATTCATTAAACATTTCCTGTGATTTGTGTTTTAAACACGAATTATTACATTTTTAATCTTGGCTGTTGGCCGATCTAGTTCCCGCCTAAGCCTTGCGCGCGCATCGGTATCGCGGCAAGAAAAAAAAACAACGCGCCATTTTTCATAAATAATAATTGTCAGCTGTGACGAAGTTTGGAATAATTATAAGGTTTAATATTAATGAAAATGTCTACTTCAAGTGAAGAAAATGAAGAAAACCTATTATTAACTCCGCCGGACATACGTAACAATGCGAAAAACTCGTGCGAAAGTCTTTGCCATCAAAATCGAGTGAAATGTATTTTTACTGTTTTAATAATTACAAACTTAGTAAATGAAGAGTCTTGTTTTTTCCTCGCAAGTGTGTTGAAAAACGTCGTATGAAACACGTGTGCCTGTGACCAATATATACGTGGCTTTCTTATGGCGCACACAATATCGCCTTGTATATAATGGTTAACTTAGCACACTTGTATCATAATGTACCATTTTGATTTTGTATATCAGATGTAATTTTGTATAAGAATCTTTAAACCTCAACCTAGGTGTACTACGTTTATCCTCATTGTATCCAGGCGAGACTAGATACAATCTGGTTATTTTTTTTACCAACAGATGGCGTTAGGCCTACCTTACATTGCGATAGTGACTAGCGTGGTCTCCGTTCCTAAATCCTACTCACTTGACGGTGTGATAGAGCTCGTCCCCGGGCGGGCCGGGCGCGGCGGGCGGAGGCAGCAGGTCGTCCCGGCGCGGAGGCAGCTCGCGCAGCCGCGCCAGCACGAGCGCGTCGCACGACAGGCACATGCCCGTTTGCCACAGCTTCCAGCCCCAGTTCAGCTCCAGCGCTTTGGAGACGGCCTCGTCTACTTCCAGCTGTTGGGCAGAAAATTCAATTAAATAAAATTACTCTTTCTTTCAGATCATAGATCCATAGTATGTTAGTAGGTTTACACTTATTCTAATGTAAATAAAAATATTAATTTACAAACAAGCCAAACGGGCTATCACATGACTTTATTGTTATGTGATTGCAGTGCCTACTGAAGTGACTGTAAATTTTTTCAGACAACGTCTAAAGGATGATGATGGCACTTGCTTACAGTCTGCTCTGCACTAGTGACGCTGTGAAAAAGCATTTTACTGGCTTATAATTATAACAACTTTATAGAAAGACGTATGGAACTTTTGGCTCACTTTTCGGTCAGCTGTTTTTTTTTTCAAATGTAGCGGCCATCAATAAAAACTGATCGATGAGTAAGTAGATGCAAGGTCAGCATGATAAGATGGGGCTTTTCGATGAAGCAGACCTGTCCTGAGTCTATGGTTTAACTCCACAAGACATATCCCACCTCTTGTCGTGTCCTGCATGCCCTGGTTCTTGCTATACGCTTGATCTTATGTGTTCAAACAACGAAGCAATCCGCCTCGCTAATTACTGGGCACAACAAATTTAACTCGATTTAGCATCGACGCGCTAAGAACATCAATAAATCTTACAAAGGGACTTCATCCGTGCGTTTTGCGTTTGCTCCCCTCCCGTAGCAGCATGTTGTTTTATACACTAAAACCTTCTTCTATAAATAAGCTATTCAACACCAAAAGTATTTTCAATTCGGTCCAGTAGTTTCTGAGATTACCGCATTTAAACAAACAAACAAACTGATAATATTAGTATAGATATGACAAAATCCATAGCGGCTTTTAGTTCGAAAACACAGTGAGCAGGCTACTTCTGGGTGAGCTCGCTCCATCGTCGACTCACTCTGTCTAAGCCCAATTAGGTGTAGGCTTAAGTCAAGAGCAAACCCATTTCGAATTAAAAACAAAACCTGACCCACGAAGTTTTATCAAAGTATATTTGTTCAATCAATTTTTAAAGGTTTGAGTCATTTCGTAAAAAAATAAAAACCAAGTGAGCCACGCTCCATATTGTAAGTGTAGTAAAAAATTAAAGCCTTTAATTATATAGAAAAACATTTTGTTTTCAAGTCATTTCAGTAATCAGTAGAGCGAGTTCATCCAGAAGTAGCATTAAGGTTTCTGCCTACAACGCCGAATCATACCAGCAACGTGTCAGCAATAATCAGGCGTAAATATGTAGGCTACACCTCATGTCGAAAACTGTCAAACTATTTCTTTTTCTCTATGTAGGCTACACCTCATGTCGAAACTGTCAAACTTTTCATTTAGCAATTTTTGTCGCCCATGCCGACATGACGTTGTGAAAGTAGTTGCTACATCAGAAAATGTGGCCAATTTTGCGAATAAGGGTTTTCGTTACTTCTGATTTTAAAGATATCTGGAAGAGAATGCTTTTGACATTAATTCCGTCATATGTAAAATTTACCGTGTTGTGCATAAAGTTAAAAAAATAAATATCATACACTTACTTCAGGTGGTAGCCTATAAAGCGACTGCGCAGCGGCTGCCATCGGTGCATCGGGCAGCACTCTAGGGCTTAAACGGGGCCAAAAACCGTAAGGTGCGTATGAGGCGAGCAGCAGATGATGCTATGGTTACATACTTAGTGTAATATCTGAGTTTGACCTAGACTCTTGATAAAGCAAGCAAGAGGCTAGTTCATTCTGACTTTGAAGATGTTTAGTTACTTATCTCAGGAGGAAGTCTATACAGCGACTGTGCAGCCGCTGCCAGCGCTGCATTGGGGAGCATTCTAGCGCATAATCGAGACCATAAACCGTGTGATAAGTACGAAGAAACAGGCACACCCACAGCGAGGGACATCATACAAATATGATTACCTTGTTATCAAGGAATGATGTTGACAGTTACCCCCACAATGAGTCGTTTTCACACTCCGTGGTTCGGGTTGCGATCAACCCATAGACTTCTACGAAAAAATATCCAGCAAACAATAGCAAGGCGTTGGCCACCATGTAGTATAAAAGCTGGCTGCGTCCAGTAACCTACGACATATCTACTCCACAACTTCACAATATCACACAAGTCCCGCGTCTAGTGTTTAACTTTTAAATCATTTGTTATTAATATTTAACTTGTAATAAATAGTATTTTTTTAAAACTGGAATCGAATCCAATTATTTTGATTCACGTGTGAGGCGAGCAGCAGACGACGCTAAGGTTACATACTCAGTGTAATAGCTGAGATTGACCTTAACTCTTGATAAAGCAAGCAAGAGGCTAGTTCATTCTGATTACGAAGATGTTTCGTTACTTACCGCAGGAGGAAGTCTACACAGCGACTGTGCAGATGCTGCCAGCGCTGCATTGGGGAGCATTCTAGCGCATAATCAAGACCAGGAACCGTGTGATATGTATGAAGATACAGGTTATATACTTCGATGGATATCAAATGACTTCAGACTCCGGACTACACCGAGCGTGTGGCTCATGGGAGTATGTGGACTGACTTTGACTATGAAGATATTCAATATAATGAAAATATTGCTAGTTGACCAAATTTCTCAAAATAATATTATACTTTTTTTTTCAAAAACCTTGTTATTTTTAAACATATTCAACATGAATATAATTTATTTATGATTTGAAAAATTCAATTTCAATGAGCCTTGGAAACCTTCGGACTGTCATGGCGTCTTAAATGACGTCACAGCTTATGTCCGAAGTCTTCTTGACAGCAAAATACTATGGAGAGCAAAAAAAGCCCGCCATGGCGAAAGGTGTGACTAACATCTTCTGATAGGCGTTTACGGTCGCGAGACCAAACGTTTTGGACAAACTTAATTATTAAAAATATTAATAATCCATATTTAAATTAACAATTTAAACGTTTTTGTTGTCTTATAACATAATTTATCTACTCATATTGTGATTTATTCTATTACATACCTCAGGAGGTAGCCTGTACAGCGAGTGCGCAGCGGCTGCCAGCGCCGCGTCGGGCAGCACTCTAGCGCACAAGCGGGGCCAGAAGCCGCGCGGCACGTACGAGTACGAGTACGAGGCGAGCAGCAGACGACACGACACGACGCGTCAGGTTACATTACATACCTCAGGAGGTAGCCTGTACAGCGAGTGCGCAGCGGCTGCCAGCGCCGCGTCGGGCAGCACTCTAGCGCACAAGCGGGGCCAGAAGCCGCGCGGCACGTACGACGCGAGCAGCAGACGACGCAGCGACAGACCGCCGCCGCGGCCGCTGATGCGGACTTGACCGTCACCTAAAGTAAAAAAAAAACAATAACAAATTACGGGATTTTACGCAACTTTAACTTTCGCTTTATAGGTTAATATGGTATTTACCTTCCCGACGGTTCGACACGGTTACACCCGTCATGGTCTCGGGACAACGTCGGGAAGGTAAATACCATATTTACCTATAAAGTTAAAGTTAAAGTTGCGTTAAATCCCGTAGTTTGTGTAGTTTCGTTAAAAAATGCAACGAAGCTTAAAATCGTATAAAAAAGCATTCATTCCAGAAGGTATTATCACATCGTCGTATTTGGCAAAGGGTTTTGACAACATCTTTATATATCGGTCAGGATTTAAAAAAAACTGAAATTTACGATAGTTAATATTAAAGTGCGTATCCATTTGAGGCAGACTCGGGGCGGCTGCCGCTCGATCTGAGTAGAGATGCTGCCTCAACCTGAGGCACGCCTCAACATGAGGCAAATTCTTTGCTGCGGGCCGAGTCATATTTTGTCGGTTTTTTTAGCTCAAAGAAGCCTCAGTCCGAGCCGTGCACTTGGTGGAGACGAGCGTGTCGCTTTAGGTCGCTTGACACTGGCTTCGGATCAAGGTTTGGCGACATGCCTCATCTTGATCTGCAACGTGCCTCGAGCATATGCTTCGGAGTGACCAGCCTCGGATTAGCTTGAAATCGAAGCTGCTCGGCCTGAGGCTGCTCTAATGGCTACACACCTGTAGATATCAGCTAGCTAAAGATTGCACAGGCCTTAAAGGAACTACTTTTGAGTTATTCTAAAATAATTCATCATCATTATTAGAATATTCGTCACATCATTTTTTTGTAAAGAATCGGTAACTTTGGTGACAAGATTAAAAAGTAATTCTATGAATGATATCTGTAATCTGTATTCAGTCTATATTACAAGTAGCCATCCTATTTTTGGTGAAGTAGTAGAGCTCCTGACTACTATGCCGGCGGTTGTGGGTTCGAATTCCAAAAGGGCAAACGATTATGTGATAAGCACGAACTTTTTACCCGAGTCGTGGGTGTATGTATGTATGTATATGTAAGGTGTTTGTACGTATACCACAATAGTCAACTTATAGGCCGTGGCGCATGAGAACTCCATACAAAGTATGAGGATGTCCGCACTCGTATCGCCGTATAGCAAACAAAATATTGCATATGGCATGTCGATATTATTAATCTGTGTCTAGTCACTGACGACCACTGAGTCACGTTGACTGGCAGTATGGCGGCTCTAACCGAAAACGACGGTTGACGACGTTGTTCATTTGTGTGTGTCAATGTGTGTATGACTCTTGTTCGAGTAACAAAAAAACGAATGTATTGTAGCGAAAGCTTTGAAAATTCAGAATGATTGATTTGACGTGGCTATCTCAAGGTTATACAGAGATTCGACGTCACCAGCCGTTGCGTGGTTACACTAAGTGCGTCATCACGAATATCAGTTTTGGACGTTTTGTAACGCTGTTTGAACGAAAGTGTTAAGCATTTATGGGAGACGCCCCTGTCTTTATCGACGTTTTCGTCGGGTATTTGTAAGAAAATCCTTTAGTTCGAAACCAAGATAATTGGTGTGTGCTCCGGTGTACACTTTCTTACGTTACGCTTTAGATTAGAGTTTTTCCATTTTATAACTTTTATTCAGGTTACGATCTGGACATTATCCGTCTAACAAATTTGCATTCCTTATGAGGAAGGTCCCTTCCCCAAATTGTGACATTTGTGGCACTATTGACGACGTCCAACATATACTTGTCGAATGTGAGAAATATCGGTGTAGGAGGGATTCAATGATTCGGAAATTCAACATAAAAATGTACGATGTAGGTTCATTCATTATAATTTTATCTGACCATACATAGAAGGCTGCGAAATATTTAGCAAATGTGTTGCTGAATCCTCCAATTCCTGCCGCCTGCGCAACTGTCCATGTATCAAATAGATTAAGGTACGATGGGCCTGGCATGTGATGTATCAAAAGCCCCAAAATAAATAAAGATTATATAAATTGCAAATTGCAGTTGTAGCAAGCACTTGGCTACCGTCACATTAGCAAGCCTGTTGAATTTTGCAAGCGCTTTCTTTAACGCGTAGGCTGCGTGACGTCATCAATGTTGCGAGATTGCTTTCACAATATCCGAAGGAAATATTTGAATGATTGCGTAAGACACGGCGTTCGATTCCTCGTCTGTCACACAGCCAAAGTTGCTTTTTACAAGTGCAATTTGCAATTTATATTATCAAGTTTGTTTAGTGACAAAACACTATAAAAACAAAAAAATAATAATTATAAATCAAGATTGTTTAAAAATAGTAGTTTATGAAACTGGT
The DNA here is from genome assembly GCA_963924145.1 of Pyrausta purpuralis. Classification (NCBI taxonomy): domain Eukaryota; kingdom Metazoa; phylum Arthropoda; class Insecta; order Lepidoptera; family Crambidae; genus Pyrausta; species Pyrausta purpuralis. Next base: position 4,341,623 of record OZ001672.1, read on the forward strand.
ACATAATGAGAGGTATTATACAAGTATCACACGAGTGTATAATACCTAGTTATGTGCAGTTTCATACACTACTTTATCTACTCTCATTGAACACGAACATATCAAATAAAAGATAAAGATTTCCATGCTAAAAAGTCTTGATAACATTTATCGTATAATTTTCTTGACTTTACTGGTAGTAGATTAAGACAGACTGCTGTCGCAGTCTCTAAAATGTAGGGCGGCAAATCAAATTTTCTGCACTTTCACAATCAGACATTTTAATAAACACTAATAATTATCTACCGAAACACAAACGTACTATGGCGCCAAAATTCCCGTTATCACCGCGCATGCGCCAAAGCGTGCTAGCCACAGATAAAAAAATAAATAGATGTATCTATGATCTGTAATCTGTATATCGTAATGAAAAAAAAAATATTATAACATTATTTTGTTAGAGAAATAGTGTCATAATTATTTTTTTTAATTTCATTTCGATATACTATTTATAAAGTACGTCTATATAAACTCGTTTTGAGTTTTGTATTTTGAATTTAACGATATGAGAGTAGATAAAAACTTTTCTCCCGAACACTGTTGTTTGTGTACATGTACTCACATAGCAGAGTGGGCGAGTCGGTGTCCCTGGCCGCGGGCACGGGCGCGAGCTGCGGCGCGGGCGCGGGCCACGCGCGCGGCGTGCCTCGGGCTCCGCCGCGCGACCGGAGCGCCAGCTGCCGAACACGAAACGTCAATAAGAAAATACACCTCTGGACACATCTATTGGCCCACCTTGTATTTTCAGTTTCGTTTTGTCCTAGCTAAAATTTTATATTAGGTCGAGCAAAAAGTTTTTATGCAGTTTTAAACCTGATACATTTTACCATCTTTTTCGATCGTATTGTTTTAAATTTGAATTCAGAATACCATAGAATAGAATATTGATGTATGTGCATTGAAACATGGTAAGAATTACATTATCAGGTCTTAATATTAAAATTGAACAATCATGCTTCATCGATGTAACAATAGGCAAACATTTCTTCGTCATGCAATTTATCTATTGATATAATTTTAATACAAATACAATTTCATAAGTCAATAACATTAATAATAATACACTCGTAGTAATGTCATTAAATTACAGATGTCAAATTGAGAATAAGTAGATAACATGAAAGGAATAAGGTAATTAAAATTCGTTTGAATTGACCATCACGACAAAATTTTGTGAACTCTTCAGTGTCATAAAAGCAGTTCTCAACCATCACTCTAAAAATAATTCTTTTAAAAATATTAACTCTGGCAAGACTTACCGTACCTGCTACAGGAACAGATAACTTCCACGGATATCTCCTAAACATGGAGCTACGCCTAACAAGTCGGATATGCGCCTAGTTAAAGGCAATTGATTTTTGAATAAAAAACATGTTTTATCAAATAAAGGTTTAATTTAATCACGCGTGTTGCCTCCATGAAGATATTCCCTGACGATGCCGGCCGCATGGGCTCTTTCATTATCATGCATAAAAAGGAAATTTGGGCCCACATAGTCCGCGTATGGTATCACTTGAGGTTCTAAGCACTCACGAATGTACCTTTGAGCATTTAATGTTGACAGCCGTGGTCCTGTAACAACCTCAAGTTGAGTTTTGCCGTTCGCGGATATACCGCCCCAGACAGCAAGGGTTGCTGTCTGGGGCTCTTCAAAGCAGCATTGTGCGAAACGCTCTCCCACCTTCTTCCTTCCATCATTGCCATGTAACACAATTTTAGACTCATCAGAAAAGAGTACAAGGCTTGGAGCCTCCTCCTCCTCTTGCTGTGTCCAATTTAAATGACTGCGTGCGAAGTGAAGGCGCGCTGTTCGGTGGGCTCGCGTTAGTTTGGGCCCATTAGCTGGCTTGTGTGGTACCATATCGCGTTCTTTTAACCTTCTCCGAACAGTTCGAGCGCTCACAGATGCTCCGTGGAAGTCGCGAAGTTGGTTTTGAATCTCAATGGAGGTAAGGTGACGATTTCTCAAGCTGGTCGTCACCATGAATCGATCCCGCCTTTCAGTTGTGACCAGAGATCGTGGCCTTCCTTGGCGACGAACAAAGCCGCCAGTACCTCCGATAAACATTTCGGACAGCAGATCGACTTAAATTAAGTTTAGCACTCACGTTTCTTTGGCTGTGTCCGGTATAAAATTTTAGCTAGGACCAAACGAAACTGAAAATACAAGGTGGGCCAATAGATGTGTCCAGAAGTGTACCTAGTTAGAGATATGTTACATCTTGACGTTAACTTCCTATTTCTTATGAAGGAAGTGAAGTTGAAATTGTAATGAATACTATATTTCCGAAAAATTAAAAACGTTAAATAAGCCGACACTCATAAAAATTGTCAGTGCGGTCTGTAGCGGTACAGTCAAGTTATACATCCCATCAAAAACAATACTTGTCAAAAAAACCAAGTCTCGCAACTCAGTTGTTCTGCGGTAAAAAGTTGTGAGATCCATGTAATACCAAGTCGGTTATTAATTTATTTAGTCTCTACTTAAGCGACTTTCTGTCTTAATACGTCCAGTCTCTAAGACCACGATCGTGGTCCATAACAATTGAAAATCAATTGTGTCTGGAATCTCCGTACTCGAAGCATTAAGTTGTTACGTAATAATTAACAGCATCTTATAGTGACGCATATCAATATTAAAATTCTTTAATGTTTTATGTAAATATATTGAGACTTGGCCATCGCACTAAATAATTATTTAACTGAAGACTTGGCTGTATAGGTTTTATTTTCTTTGCGGACTTTTCTAGATTTTTTAGTTTTTCCTTGATTCATACACCAAACACTACTTATATTCCAAATTTGAAGCTTCTAGGTCTGCTAGAAGTTCCTTAGACTTTTGATGATCGGTGAGTCAGTGAGTGACAAAATTAAGAAATTTGACCCGTTATAATTCTTAAAATACTGGTTCAAATTGAATGAAATTTTAAATATACCGTGTCTTTACAATGTTGCATGGTTCCTAAAAATTTCAGTCTTCTAGTTTTGCTTTAGAATGTTTTTAACACTCACAGTGTCATATTTTATATTTATAAAGATGAAATAAGAAACCAAAAATTTGCGCACGGGTGGGACTTGAACCAGCAACCTTTTGGCAAACCGGGCCAAACGCTCTTACCAATTGAGCTACCGTGCTGTTAGTCCGACCCTGCGAAATTTGTGGTTTCTTATGAAAACGTCAATTGCGTGACGCTTAGCGCCATCTAGCCGTCTGTTTATGAAACAGATGGCCCAACATTCTAAAGCATTAGATAGCGAAGCGACATCAATTTCCAAGTTGAATTTATTCTGTAAAGAATAACTGCTTGGGCCATATGTTTCATAAACAGACGGCTAGATGGCGCTAAGCGTCACGCAATTGACGTTTTCATAAGAAACCACAAATTTCGCAGGGTCGGACTAACAGCACGGTAGCTCAATTGGTAAGAGCGTTTGGCCCGGTTTGCCAAAAGGTTGCTGGTTCAAGTCCCGCCCGTGCGCAAATTTTTGGTTTCTTATTTCATCTTTATAAATATATAAAAAATATGACACTGTGAGTGTTAAAAACATTCTAAAGCATTAGATAGCGAAGCGACATCAATTTCCAAGTTGAATTTATTCTGTAAAGAATAACTGCTTGGGCCATCTGTTTCATAAACAGACGGCTAGATGGCGCTAAGCGTCACGCAATTGACGTTTTCATAAGAAACCACAAATTTCGCCGGGTCGGACTGACAGCACGGTAGCTCAATTGGTAAGAGCGTTTGGCCCGGTTTGCCAAAAGGTTGCTGGTTCAAGTCCCGGCCGTGCGCAAATTTTTGGTTTCTTATTTCATCTTTATGAATATAAAAATATGACACTGTGAGTGTTAAAAACATTCTAAAGCATTAGATAGCGAAGCGACATCAATTTCCAAGTTGAATTTATTCTGTAAAGAATAACTGCTTGGGCAATCTGTTTCATAAACAGACGGCTAGATGGCGCTAAGCGTCACGCAATTGACGTTTTCATAAGAAACCACAAATTTCGCCGGGTCGGACTGACAATCAGTTTGTTTACTGTCGTTAAACATAAAACACACCATTAGAAGGACAGTAACGGCACAGAAGACAACCCAGTACATAAAACGTGGACGATATCAAATATTTCAAATCATTGGTAAAAATATCGATCGATTTTTTCTCACAGACAATGTTAATAGTAACAGAATGCAACCTTAACCTTGTCACCAAAATTACCACAGGTTATGTCAAATTCCAGATTCAATTTTGCCTCATGAGATAGCGCTATGAGTGACAGCCAAAGGTGGGAGTGAGTAAGAAGATTAATGAACAACAAAATCGCGCCAAGTCGCCTCCGCCTGCTTAATAATCTGTGCAATAATCGACCAAACTAAAAAATATACTGTCAAAGACAAAAAAATGTGACAATTTAAAAGGAAAAAATGTGTCACTATGTATGGCGGGCAACCAAATATTATTTGTAAATTTAAAATTGTTAAAAATTAGACCAATTGTAATTTTTTCAAATCAGTGACCATAATAACACACACACAATAACACACATAATAACACACTTTTAATGTTAAGCTAATCTTTAAAAATATGGAAAGCTTGTTTATTTTAATAATATGATGTGACTCATCATCATCATCATCATAATCAGCCAAAGGACGTCCACTGCTGAACATAGGCCTCCCCCACGGCTTTCCGACCGATCGACGATCCGAGCGACCGATCACTAGCGGTCTGCATCCAGTTTGATCCTGCGATCTTTTTAAGGTCGTCTGTCCATCTTGTTGGTGGACGTCCTACGCTGCGTCTTTGGTCGAAGGGTCTCCAATCTAGAACTTTCCTGCCCCAACGGCCATCAGTTCTTCGCGCTATATGCCCTGCCCACTGCCACTTAAGCTTACTGATTCTCAAGGCTATGTCCGTTACCTTGGTTCTTCTACGTATCTCTTCGTTTCTGATTCGATCTCGTAGAGAAACACCGAGCATAGCCCGCTCCATCGCTCGTTGTGTAATTTTGAGCTTCATTATAAGGCCCATAGTAAGAGACCACGTTTCGGATCCGTATGTCATCACTGGTAACACACACTGATTGAAGACTTTCGTCTTCAGACACTGAGGTAATTGAGACGAGAAGACGCTCTTGCGCAGTTTCCCGAACGCTGCCCAGCCGAGTTGGATTCGTCGATTGACCTCTTTCTCGAAGTTGGACCTACCCAATTGGATCACTTGTCCCAGGTAGACGTACTCGTCGACAACTTCGAGAGTTGAGTTCCCAATGGATACTGGAGTGGGTACAACAAGGGAACTCGACATAATTTTCGTCTTCTCCATGTTCATTTTAAGACCCACTTGTTGGGATACTCGGTCGAGGTCTTCGAGCATAGTGCCTAGATCATCCAGCGTCTTTGCCACAACGACTATGTCATCGGCAAACTGAAGGTGTGTTATGTATTCGCCATTGACGGAGATGCCTCAATGTGACTCAATTATCTTTAACTCCATGTCTGATCGTAGCAATTGAAACTAAATTACTTTCCTCCCTAGGGATGGAAAAGCTATTTTCCACCCGTCTATCTTCACATGAAAGTTCAATTTTCCGAATAGGAGAAATGAAAAGTAGATTTACGGTCGTGCGAATGATACTCAGTCATTGTCTGATTTTTAACAGAGGAGGTTATCAATTCGACTGTATTTTTAAAGGTACGTTGAGTGATTATTATGATTATTACTAGAATCTTAATGTTGACGTGTTGTTTCGTCTGATAGTCAACATCTTGGGCGGCTGAGCTGATGGTAGAACTCCTTAACGCTTAGGAGTTCAGTAATTATAATGACAGAACTTATGATAGATAGTTTGTAGCTTCTTAAAGAACAGAGTCATAAGGTGCAACTTCCCCCCCCCCCCCCCACTCCCCTCTCCTGAAATAAAAATAACTTTAAAAAAAAGTAAAAACGTCTAAAAATGAAGAAATAAAAAAAAGTAAAAACTGATTTCAAAACCAAAATGCACTAAAAAGTCTTAAATAAACTCTTGACTATTGAAAGGAAAGGAATACATTTTAGACAAAAAAAATCTTTTTAGAGTCGGTGCCATCACTTTGACCATCAAGTATCAACTATCACAGCACCTTTGCAAACATTTTTTCTTGTTTCGTACTTTTTAGAGCATGTTTTAAGAAGTCAGGTTTTAGTATTATAAAACTTTCTTTTTTATCTTGTAATCATATGATAGCTCATATGTAGGCACGAGAAACCTTAAAGCTGGTCTTCAAAATCTGTGAACGGAAATAAACCGAGCACTTTTTAGGAGTTAAAGTAAAATTCAAAGACCTACCTGTGGGGTACTAGGTAAAATTCAAAGACCTACCTGTGGGGTTCTAGGTAAAATTCAAAGACCTACCTTTGGGGTTCTTAGTAAAATTCAAACACCTACTTGAGGGGTTCTAGGCTCATGTGTTGGCAACAAAGGCGGCACGAGCAGCACGCGCGCGTCCCAGCTGAGCGCCAGCTCGAACTTGTTCAGCAGCGACGCGCCCAGCCCGGCCGCCTCCTCGCCGCCGCCCAGCAGTGGGCTCGCCTTGAACACGTGGGCTAGGTCCTCTGTGCGCATTATGCCTGGAGGGAACATTAAAAAAGTTGGATTAGGAAATATGAGTTTTGTTATCCAGCGGACCCAGCTAAATTTGTTTCACCCCCAGCTCCATCCCGCTCCGGCCCACCACAGCCCTTGCCCCGTCTAACGCGATTAAAAATATCCTATGCCCTTCTTCTCGTTCTAAGCTACCTACCTCCCCACTAATTTTCAGCCAAATGGGTTCAACCATCCTTGAGTTATTAATAGTGTAACTCGCACAGCATTATACACATAGTGTTGTTTAGGTCAGTGACATCCAACTCCGGGATGGTAATATGAGTTATGCTTAATCTAAAAAAAACATATATTTTTCTATAAATTATATAAAGGTTTTATAAAGGAAAACCTCTTCATAACATTGAAAAAAAAAAAGAATGGGGAAACTTGCACCCTCATGCGTAGCTAGCGCGTATCTACTTAATACTACACCGTAGCTAACAAGCTACGAAGAAGCGACCTGGTGTTGGTAGACTCAATCGCTAGTCTGCAATAATAATTTGTTTTTTTTGAGATTTTTCCATTAAAAAAAAGTTTGGCATCAGTATCGTTCACAAGTCGCTCGACGCTGACCAAAATAACACCCTGTATATATTGATTAGAAAAGGGTGTAAAATATATGTTATGTTAAATTTTATCCGTTTTCTGTATGTAGAAGACAAAAATACAATTTAAACTAAACTATTTCACAAAACGGAAAATCAAGAAAACTGATTTCATTGAATTAAGAAACCAAAAATTTTGCACGGGCGGGAATCGAGCCTGCAACCTCTGGCAAACCGGGCCAACGTTCTTTCCAATCGAACTGCCGTGCCGCCAATACGACCTCGCGATTTTCTGGTCTTTTATGGATACGTCATTAGAGGTTGTCATTCACAAGAAGAACTGTCATATGGCCCATACAACCGGTACGATACCGGCGAGTTAAGGGTGAGTTGAGCATGTCCTGATTGTAACTTGAATATTTATTTATTTTCTCGGTTTTTAATTATTATTATTTTACAAATGAATAATAATGTTATGTTTTTTTTTTTGTATTGTTATTTTTTCTTTCAAGTGTGTACTTACACCAGGCGTCTAGCAAGGATTCCCGCTGAACATCAGTGTCATGGCATACTTGTCATCTGCTGTCGGTTCTTTATTTTTGGTTTATATAAATTTTCTTTGTGTTGTATATAATATTATTTGTGTGTGTGTGTGTGTGTGTGTGTGTGTGTGTGTGTGTGTGTGTGTGTTTGTCGAATAAATAATAATTCAATTCATAAGTTGTAGTTACGCGATCCGCTATCGAGTGTCGATCCAATGCAGACGCGTGACTCACCATTAGCAACGAAAATGTAGCTCTCACTGCGCCTGACATAGAATGTACAAAATCTCATTAGAGACAAAAAACATGACGTTAGTGACTCACCATTGGCAGCGAAGGGGTTGATCTCTCTCACAGTGACCACATGGGCTAGCACGTCGCACAGCCACTGCGGCTTCAAGAAGTACAGTTCTTTAAGTGTTGCGTCATCGTAGTGGAGAAGAACACCTGTATAATGAAACAAGATTGGGATATAGTTCTAACGCGTGTCCGTGATGTCGAGAGAATATCACCGATAAGAAACTTAATAAACTCATTTTCTTTCTTTCTTTCAAACTATTATCCAAAAAACGGGAAATCTAGAAAACTGTTTTTATTGAATTGTATCGAATGAAATGTCTGTTCCTATTAATGGAATAATCCGGCCAAGTGCGAGTCGGACTCGCGCACTGAGGGTTCCGTAACTGAATAAGGAAATCCACTTACTTCCACTTAGCTAAAATAACAAAATATTTTGTTGACAGCAAATATAACTTTGTTTTCATAGTGTTCGTATGAAACACAAGAAAGGGGGGGGGGGGGGGGTAGCTCATTTTAGCACTTAGGAAACCTCGATGTCATTTTAAAAGACCTATCCATAGATAACCCGCATGCATAGGTTAGTTTTTTTTCATAGTTCCATGTATGGGAACCCCCCTAAAATGTCATTTTATTTTATTATTTGTATGAGAATCTTAAAGCGGTTGTCAAGATACACCTGCCTACCAAGTTTCATCTATGTAATGCGAACAAGGTCAGAGTAAAGTGGCTGTGACATACGGACGGACAGACAGACAGAGAGACAGACTTGAGATATTTGCCATTCCGCTACGGAAACCTGAAAAAGGGTCCAAATATTTTATGTTCTTCGCATATTACCATTTCATCATCGCCCTAACTTTTCCAAGATTTGAGACAGTCACAATAACTAAATATAGTGTTAAGCGTACCAGACAATTTTGAGCTCGTCATGCAAGTTATAGGTGGACATCAATCTTACCATTTTCGTGTAGAAACATGGTTGCTTGGTGCAACTCGGCTGCGTCTCGGAACATGCGGAGATTCTTCGACTGCATATACTGGGTCACCTGAAAATATAACCGTTATAAGCACGAACACGAAAACCACATATTAGGCATGAAAATGATTGCTACTTTTAGTTCATTTTCATTTCATGAAATGATGTTTTTTTTCATATGAAATCACATGCGAAAATTTATTGCCAATGATTTTTTTGCAGTGTGAATTGCGACGCGAGAACGCGACTAATGAATTTCATATGAATTTCACTGTACGCAAATAATGTGATTTTCGCACCGACCGACCAACTCATTACAAAATGATCTCAACTTTACGACTATGAGATTTCAATTCATTTTTTGACTGCTGAGCGTCGTTAGTCACATACATTAATTATATTCGTCAATTAAATGAAATCCGTATGATATTATGATTTCGCAGAGTGCGATTTGTAGCACTCTACATGAAAAAAAGTAGCGCGTGTGAATAATGAATTTCATTTCATATGAACTTTTATCTGCTATTCATGAAATGTTCCATGCCTTCCACATATTGATTGCTAACCCTAATAACAATAGCTTTATATATGCAATCTCTATTCTTTGGTTTTAGAATGTAAAAATAGGTAAACTTCATTGAATAGTTAAAAAATAGGTAAACTTCATATTCATAATTACACATACATAAAAGAAAGGGCGTAGTTTTTAAGTCATAATAATTATTATTGTAAGTATTAAGATTGCTTAGAATAGCTCTATGCAACGTTTTACATATAATATCATATTTATCCAAAGGAGTTGAATCACAAAATTGAAAACTCATATAAAAATTCAATTAATCGCAAACAATCGAATTATTACAACACTCTAGTACTATGCTAGCAACATTAAAAAAGAAAAAGTGCTTTTGAAGCTGTCATTCTGGTCTACCTAATTAAAAATCAGAGTATAGCTTGTATTATCCACCATTGTCAATTACTCGTAAAATAACTGTTTTCACTTTAGTACTACCCTAATCTGTAAATAATATATTGGACACCAATCACATACATTGCTCTGATTCCTACGTAAGTAGCCAATGCACTTGTGTTATGGAAATATTATACTTACTAATCGTTTATAATCATGATGCCTCAGCACAGGCTCTTTCAAATCCTGAGCGATGCTCGTGACGCACTCCTCCAAGGCGATGTACGATGCCGGCACCAGCTGCTCCAGGAGCGGTTCTTTGCTTCCTGCAAAGATAATAATATAGGTTTTAGAATTTATTTGGACAAGAACATTTTTGCCCCAACGGCCACCAGTTCTTCGCGCTATATGCTGACAAGATGGACAGACGACCTTGTAAAGATCGCAGGATCAAACTGGACGCAGACCGCTAGTGATCAGTCGTTGTGGACAACCGTGGGCCCTATATTCAGCTGTGAACGTCCTTTGGCTGTCCTTTGTCCTTAGGCTTATGATAATATTGATATTTTGATAATGAATCAATATTTTGACCAATGTTACTGACTCCTTTTAGTTAGAATTTTGTTTTATTATCCAATATTTTAGAACCCCTAGACAGAGTTCTTTCGATATAATTGAAGTAACCAAATTTTGAATCGATAGGACTTATTCGAGTTGCGAATCGATAGAAAAGTAGTCTCATCGCCTCATTAATTATTAAAAAGCTGAAGATCTTCAAAGGGCTAATCAGATCATGGATACCCTACCATATATGGACAAAAGCACGCCAAGATAAACACTGCGGTATCTTATGCAGTTTTAATAAGGACTAGTTTGCAACAAAAGTGGGTAACCTGATGTGCTAGCCACTGTACATTCATTATGATTGAAGTAGCACAGTACCAAATTTCGAATCGATCGGATAACTAGAAACTAGTAAAGAGTTGATGATCTTCAAACGGCTGTTCTGTTTTTCATGAAACATGTGAAAGAAAACTCGGGATAAAATTAACTATGACACACAAAAAAAAAACTAAACTAACTAAAAATCGGTTCATAAGTTTGGGCGGTACGATACCACAGACAGATACACAAATGCACAGACAGACACGTTGTACTAATACCGCGCCTCTCTTAATGCGTCGGGGGTTGAAAAGAAGAGAGATAATGCAGTAGCAAAATGTTTGACAGCTCTATATCTTTCTGGATGCAGACTGCTTGCGACCGGTAGCTATGAAAACCCACGGGGGTGGACTATGTCCAGTAGTGGAAGTCCTTTAGTTTTTATGATGATGATATCTTGCAATGAATAAATGAGGAAAACTATATGCGCTTACCTCGTTTTAATTGAAAATATTTAAAGGGCTGCCGATTTAGCACATTACATGAAACATTTTTGTAGAAAACACTTTGGGTTTTTATACGCTAGTTTTTGAGAAAATTGGAGATTCAGGTAATTATGTTTTTCAGATTTTTATGTTTTATTAATTGAGGTTATGATTAGAGATCAAGAAGGATTGGGCATTGAATTGAGAGAGGCGAAGCCGATGACGTATATATTTTTTAAAATTTTCAGGGTGCTGTTAGAAAATGATATTATCTTTGGAGAAAATGAAAATGACGATTTTGCGAAATAAAATATCATTTTGCCCAGTAAAATGGTATACAAACACGCAGTTAAAATATTTTCACTTTAAACGATTCGACCTTATATAAAGCATCTAAAGTTTGACGTATTTGATTGATAAACATTAGAAAGAGATGTCCATCTCACCTGGCGGCTTAACACTGAAGGCCACCGAATATATTATGTCAGCCAGCAGTCTTATGTTGTGTCTCGTGCTGCACGATACCTGTTAAAACAAACAAATGTTCATTCATCATATCATTGTTAAAATAGGAGCATCTTTTGCATTTTATTTCCAGATATTCAGCTTATGCTTAGGGTCTATTATACATGATTTGAAAGTATTTCAAATTGCTGTCATAAGGAAAATAACTCAAGCATTTGGATTATGGGCAAACTTGCTTTTCATAAAAGTGAATGAAGAAATGCGGACTTTAAATATACATACACCGGCACATTTAGGGGAACGGGAAAAAAAGTTTTCTTTTTCCTCATATTTAGGGTACTTTAAGAAGTGTTTCTAACTTTTGTTTACTATCTTCATATTATGTAGTCTTAGCAAATTTTAAAAAATGTTCTTTATGAATTTTACGGCAGTTTAGGGAAACGTTGGAGAGGAAGTTTAAAACCAGGAAAAACACAAAGGATATTTTTTATTTCTTTCGACGGGGCCGGGGCTGGGTCGGGACGGGGCTAGGGCGAAACGAAATTCACTGGGTCCACCAGTATTTGATAAAATCAATCTTTTTCTTTTTCCCCTAAATCTGCCGATGTGTGTAGAATTTAAATCAAAATACTCATGTTACCTCGAGCGAGTCCAGAACTCGCGGTAGGCCTCTCTTGTCCGCGTCGGGTGCTCCCATGATGGAGCACCGGATCAAACGCTGCAGGGCTTCGGGACTCTCACTCTCTGGCAGGTTGGACTGAATGAGACAAAGGTTGTTAGGTTGACGACCGCCGTGGTGTAGTGGCTATTCACGCTGAGTTTGAATGCGTCGCCGCTCCGAGGTCCCGGGTTTGATTCCCGGTCGGGTCAATGTAGTGATTTCTATATTGACCCGGGAAATTTCTATATTGACCCGGGAATTTTCTATATTGACCCGGGAATTTTCTATATTGACCCGGGATTTTTCTTTATTGTCACGGGTCTGGGTGTTGTGGTACTACCGTCGTGTCTGATTTCCATAACACAAGTGCATTGGCTGCTTACTTTGGGATCCGAGCAATGTTTATTACCGTTTTGGCGGCACCATTCTAGATGTATCTTTATAAGAAGCAAACCGAAGCAAAGTAAAATTAAAAACAACCCGTAATGGTAGTATAATTAAGCTGCGAATCAATTACAATGTGAATAAGTTACCGATGAATTCCCAATTTGAATTTATGTAACAAATACCTCCTTGGCCCACTGTTGCAATACAAACGGGTAGATGGCGCTAGACGTCACGCGTAATGACGTATTATAAAAATATAAATAGACTCAATTGGAAAGAGCGTTGGCTAGGTTTGCCAGAGGTTCGAATCCTGCTGTTCGCAATTTTTGGTTTGTTAATTAACCTTTTAAGAATGCAAAATAACACCGTGAGTATCGCAAACATTCTAAATCTATCTATCTATAATAAATCTAAATCTATCTATAATCTATCTAAATTGGCCTGTATTTGTTGCCTGAAATATATAACTATTTATTTATGCTTGTAGCTGCCTTTGTTCAAAAAGGTGGACTAATTCAATTTAACATAATACAATGAAATATTGTTGGGTTTATATCAATAAAGCCATAAGCAGTAAATAGTTGTAAAAGTCCAAATTGGTATGGCAGAAATGCAAAATATAACTTAATTTTGCCGTGGTTTAGAATGTTTTAACTATCCTTGTAAGATGAAATAAGAAACAAAAAATTTGCGCACGGGCGGGACTCGAACATGGATCTTTCTGGCTAACCGGGCCAACACTATTTCCAATTGAGCTACCGTGCAGTTGGTCCACCGCGCAAAATTTTTGGTCTCTTATGGATACGCAATTACACGTGACGTAAGCGCCATCTACACAACTGTTACAATACTCACGTTGGCAACTTGATCATAGTGTGTGGCGACCATGATGACGGGCGAGCCCGGGGCGCGAGCTTGTATGGACCTGTATTGCAATTAAATTTAAATCCTTTAAGCAAACATGAACAAAATTTTGTAAAGTTTCGTTGAAATCTACATACGTGGTGGGTACTGTTGTAAAATGACTATATCTGACCAGTTACATTTGTCATAAACCATAGATGACCGGTCAAATACTGTCAAAGTCAGTCAATTTGACCGTGTGTGATGAACCGCATCCTGCAACCTGTATCTAAATGCAAGACTCATTTTTCGCAAAAAAAAAAAACTAAAACACATTTCGTGTCCTTGTGTGATTTAGTTGTAATTACTTGTTACTTTTTCACTAACAAAAATTGACATTGACACTGACATTGATATTCAGATATAAGAAATTTCTAAATTCATCCAAAAGAAAATTTTTCAAAGCACTTGCATAATACATACTAAACTAGACTTTAATAGTGTGTAAATAAGGTTGAAATAAGATGAAAAGAACGGGGTTTCACAGAACTGCGCGGAAGTCACGCGACCGCCCAAATTCGATCAATTGCGTACGCATAATCGAAAAAAGAAATAAAATATTACTGAAACCAAATATTGGTTTCAGTAATATTTGACTGAAGACTAAATATAACCATTTATGTCAGTTAATGACCGTTTTTGAAAAAAATGACCGTAAATGACCGTCAGTAAACATATTAAACACTATGTGAAGGGTTTGAGGTTCGGATATTAAAAATACAGGATTGGTATCACACTTGATTTATTAAACGTCTACTAATAAAATGATCACGTCTTTACGACTTGCATCCATCTTCAGCACCTCACACTCCTCTCATGTCAACCTTAACAAATTCTGCATTCGTCTTTCAAATTTAAACGTTCTTCTTCTTTCTCACTATCTCTCTGTCATCTTCTTCTTCTAACGTTCCGTTCCACGTCCATATCCTACATACGTAGGTCATAGTTTTGTTCGTATTCGGACACTGAACGGAGCGCTCTGAACTAGAACAATCGTTCAAAGGAACTAGTTCAGTCTTCTAGTAATATTAGTTCAATGGTTCACCGATTACTCGGGCAGAAGTCTTCCGGTCGTACACAGAGTATGGTCGTACGTACGTGTCGTTCAATCTAGTACCTCTTCTATCGCGCTCAAGCACACGCGTCTATCTCGTTCTCGCTCAATCTAGTACATCTTTCATCACGCACACGCGTATGTAATCTTTCAACTCGCTCTGCTCTGACACTTGTAATTATTCGTTCTTACTCTGCTGTCGCGAGCCGATCTGAACCATAGACATACATCATCATTATCAGCCAAAGGACGTCCACTGCTGAACATAGGCCTCCCCCATGGCTTCCCATAGCGTCCGATCACTAGCGGTCTGCATCCAGTTTGATCCTGCGATCTATTTAAGGTCGTCTGTCTTTCTGGTGGACGTCCTACGCTGCGTCTTTGGTCGAAGGGTCTCCAATCTAGAACTTTCCTGCCCTAACGGCCATCAATTCTTCACGCTGTGTGCCCTGCCCACTGCCACTTAAGCTTACCGATTCTCAAGGCTATGTCCGTTACGTTGGTTCTTCTACGTATCTCCTCGTTTCTGATTCGATCTCGTAGAGAAACACCGAGCATAGCCCGCTTTATCGCTTTTTGTGTAATTTTGAGCTTCTTTATGAGGCCCATAGTTAGAGACCACGTTCCGGATACGTAAACAATAATAACATAGACATACAAGATTTGCTTATTAGAACTGTACTAAATACCGATTTGGAAGACCAGAACTGAGAAGTTCGTTCTCGGTCACATGAATGAACTAGTTCCTAATAGTACATAGTGCATGTACAGTGACCTGCACATCAAGTTACCCACTGTTATTGCAAACTAGCTCTTATTAAAACTGAATAAGGTACCGCAGTGTTTACCTTGACGTGCTGTTGTCCGTACTATATAGACCTAGTAGGTCATGTTATGTCATATACATAAGCCTACATACATTTAAAAAAAAAACGAATTTCTTATGAGGTATATTTTCTTTAAAATAGCATTGTTAACGTTATACATACCTGAGCCATTCTATAGCGCCGGCGAGCCCGTTCCGTCCGTCCGTCGCCTTCCACACGACGAGGTAGAGGGAGCGACGAGAAAGGAAATACTGGTGCGTCGCGTAGTACCTGAGAAATAATAGTTTATAAATTAGTTTCGCCTTTACTTAGGAACCCATAGAAGAAGTGCGTAAAGAAACTAAACATCAAGAAATTTTACATCCCCTTTTTTCACTTTTACATCCCTTTTTTAACCGACTTCAAAAAAGGAGGAGGTTATCGATTCGACTGTATGTTTTTTTTTTGTATGTTTGTTACCTCATATCTCAGTCATTTGTCGACCGAATCGAAATTTTTTTCCGCCTACTTAGAGGGTGTACCTTCTAGTTGGTCCCATTTTTTCCATTTTCGGATCTGATGATGGGATCTTGGTGTAATCGAGGGAAACGCTCAAATTTTAAAGGCACGTATAGTGTTTCTTTACTAGAATCTTAATGTTGACGTGTTGTTACGTCTGATAACCAACATCTTGTGGGGCTGAGCTGATGGTGGAACTTCTTAACGCTTAGGAGTTCAGTAATTATAACGACGGAACTTATGATAAGTAATTTGTAGCTTCTTAAAAAAATAGAATCATAAGGTGCAACTCCCCCCGCCCCCCTCTTATGTAATCACTAAAAATGAAGAAATAAAATAAACTTCAAAAAAAAGTAAAACCCGACTTCAAAACCAAAATGCACTAAAAAAGTCTTAGATAAACTCTTCACCATTGAAAGGAAAGGAATCCGTTTTAGGCAAACAATTTCTTTTTGGAGTCGGTGCCATCACTTTGACCATCAAGCATATACTATCACAGCACCGACTCCAAAAAGAAATTGTTTGCCTAAAACGGATTCCTTTCCTTTCAATGGTGAAGAGTTTATTTAAGACTTTTTAGTGCATATTGGTTTTGAAGTCGGTTTTTACTTTTTTTTAAAGTTTTTTAATCTCTAATTCTTTAGCCAAACTGATTTTTTGAGAAAGCCTGTATCTTGCTAAGGGGCTCATCACACACCCGCTCGCAACTCGCTAGTATGATAAGGCCCTAAAACAGTTGCTGTACTAGAACATCAAGTACAACAGAAGTCTTAAATTCCATTTTTCTCTGCTAATCAATAATGTAAAAAAAAAACATAAATATGTAATTCATCGTTTAACACTCGTTCATCGAGGGTTAAACGATGAATTACTAATGTAGTCGGTGATTTTTGTGTTTATTTTATTTTAAATCAATTATTTTAGTAAAAAGGAATGTCAAGATTGTTTAAAATATTTGACAAGCATAAAGAAACATACTTTACATATATTTTTACGACAGCTTTGTAAACAATGTCTGATCATCTAAAAACACTCACGCTCTCAGACTTGAAAATTCTTGTCAAGATTAGCCATCACATAGGTTTACGGGGTATAGTTTTAATAAAGATGTTAGTTTCTGAATCCATCCTTTTCTTATTCTGAAAACCGCATTAAAAATCGCGGACAAACATATCTAATCTACATAAAAACATACAGGTCAAACTGAGTATCTCCTTTTTCAAAGTCGGCTACGAAATACAGTCCCGATACTCACTCCTGCTGGCCGCCAAAGTCCCAAGTCCTGAACGTGACCGGTCCCCTAGTGGACCGCTGCTTCTCGTACACCCACGTGCCGATGTCGACGCCCACCGTCGATATGTTCCCGCGGCGCGGCGTCTTGTTGCCCATGCGCTTCGACCAGTGCTGGGGGTGGAATGGACGGGGCGTCATTACATTCATAAAGATGAAATAAGAAACCAAAAATTTGCGCACGGGCGGGACTTGAACCAGCAACCTTTTGGCTGACCGGGCCAAACGCTCTTACCAATTGAGCTACCGTGCTGTCAGTCCGACCCTGCGAAATTTGTAGTCTCTTATGAAAACGTCAATTGCGTGACGCTTAGCGCCATCTAGCCGTCTGTTTATGAAACAGATGGCCCAAGCAGTTATTCTTTACAGAATAAATTCAACTTGGAAATTGATTACGCTTCGCTATCCAATAAGAGCGTCATTACATTCATTAAAAAATGATAATCATACAAAATGTTGTCTCATTAAGAAAAACCTAGAAAGCTGTGACTTAACCGAAAGCGACGTCCAGGATAGGGCAAAGTGGAGGAAGAATAGTCGGAAAGCAGACCTCGTCACCAGACGGGACAGTTGCTAAGAAGAAGAAGAAGATACAAAGTGTAGTTTTGATCACTGACACTAATGCTAATTTTTAATGGAAAAAACCCATAAAATCAATTTATTATTGCGAAATCAACGAGTGAGAAAAACTACCAAAACCGGGTCGCCTCTTCGTAGCTTAATAGCTACGGCGTAGTATTTCGTATATACGAGCGAGGGTTCGAAGGTTCCCCATTGGTTTTGAATTTATTTAGAATGTTGTGATGAGATTTTATTTTTTGAAACTTGCATATAATTTCAAGAAAATAATTTTTGAGAATAAGCATAACTCATATTATCATCCCTGAGTTGTATGCCACAGACCAGAACAACATCTTGTATATTGTACTCTTTCTGCACTCGTCATCTGTTTTTTTTTTAGAGTTTTATGTAATGACTTATAATGACAGTTTGTGCCAAAACGAAATTAAAAATATTTTAAAAAAACATTTTCCCAGTTAAAATTCAATACCGAATCATTAACTTTTCTTCTACCTGTAAGTACCTATTTGAGAAAGGCCTGATTATTTCAGGAATATTCGGCAGATCACATACAATACGCCTAATTTGAAAACGTCACCTATTAGTAAGCAATCATTTATGTAAATGCCATTTTAAAATGGGTCGTTTTATTCTTCTATATTCAGTCGGATAAGTCTTAGCGTTGGCAAAATCGGTCCTATGACAGGCAAACACGACGACCGCCGTGGTCGAGTGGCTAGCACGCTGGTTTCAAGCGTCGCCATCTCGTGAGGTTCCGGGTTCGATTCCCAATCGGGTCTGGGCGTTGTGGTACCACCGTTGTGTCTGATTTCCGTAACACAAGTGCATTGGCTCCTTACTCTGGGATCAAAACAATGTATGTGATTGGTGTCCAATATTACAAAAAAAAACAACTTTGTAAAAGCCAGGCAGGATTTCGCCACTCGAAAAGATTATTACATGTTTTTTACACAAAATACACTTACACATATTTGAACTAAAAACATAAAATTCACGTGTGTTTATTGTAATACTTACATCAGTGGGTTTTCGTCGGTGGTGTATCGCTGATTCTTGTCGCAAGCATTCCAGCAAGCTGGTCTTCCCGATACCCTTCGGACAAGAACATACGTTTAAATAATTTAGTAAGGCTTTAGGTAGGCATTATTATTTTATTTCGACGACTTCCGTGGTGTAGTCGCTTAACACGCTGGGTATCAAGGCGTTACTACTCTGGGGACCCGGGTTCGATTTCCGGTCGGGTCAATGTAGAAATCAAACAATGTAAAATACATTGTCTCGGGTCTGGGTGGTCCACGGATGTTTCTGATTTTTTGAACACAAGTGCGTTAGCTACTTACTTTAAGATCAGAGCAATGTATGTGATTGGTGTCCAATTTTTTTTATATTTTTTTTTATAAAGACAACCATATACAATAAACAATTCAGCGCTTGAATTACAAATCAGTTGTCTGGTTTCGTGGCAAGGAATTTCCTTCTTTGTGTAAAAAGGAACCAGGAAACGATATGTCCCATAAATGCTTAAATACACATAACATCAATGGCTTAAGTACAAATGTTCACGTCACGCAAACATTTTCCTAGTATGGTTTAACCCGGAAAAAAAAGTGTTTTAAAAGGTTTCTTCCTACTGCACTGTACTATTAGAACGGGCCAGGTTAAATAGTTTTTAAAAAAAAGGGAATTTTAATTAACACTATAAATAAAACAACAACCGCCGCGCGTCGTGGTCTGAACAAGACTGACGAGCCCGTGACGCGGGCGAGGCTTCTAGATTCAAAATGCTGATTCAGCGCCAGACAGAGTTGATCAGCCATTCTGTTTACATATACAGGGTGTAACAGTACCATACAATGACCGTGATAGAAGCGTGTCAGGCACGAAATAAAGCAACACGATATGCGCTACCTTTTTCACCGATTGACAGCATTCTGTCTCACCGTTATATGGGGCGAGAGCGAGAGCGAACGAGAACGCGTTTTACCGGTGCTGGGTGGGTAAGGTGTCACAGTTTTTAATGTATTTTTTTTGCCTGACACGTTACTAGCACGTGCTGGAGATCCTTTTGGGCAGCCGTTGTGAGTGGTCGTGTTTTGCACGTGTGCCGCAAGCGGCCGGCCGACCCTTAAAAACATCTATTGTCTTAGAACCCGACGCGCGCGCAAGGGCATCTTTACAAAAAAAAAGTCCCTCAAAATATTGAAACCGTTTCTCCGTGATTAGTATTTTATAAGCAGTGTTAAAAACATCGCCACGATTAAGATAAATCTAAAACAAATAACGCGTAAATTTAACTCCTAAAAATATCTCATTTCTAATGTGTAATTCAAATACCAATAGTGCGTAAAATGTGGTCGTAATTAGATCACCGGTAAAATTTAAGTTTAATCCCAATTCGCGAAGTGATTCCTTGTATATGTGTATGTGTAGCAGTGATTTTGCTCAAGTATTATTTCTTTGGGCAAAAAGTTGCCAGAGTGCTTAGTGAAAGATGTGTATAATGAACTGCGTTCAACTCTGATTACATAAGTTTACTATTAAAAATTAGGTACGGGTGTCGTGGACAAGTGACCTATACTGTGTTTTTTTTTCCGAGGCATAGTGACGCCTGACTAAGATGATTCTACTATGCTAGACCTCTTCAGTATGTATGGGAGTAACTCGCGGTGATAAATCGTACATACATAGTAGCCCCGCGACGACGAAGCCCAGCACGCAGCTAAGCTACAATATACTGATACGGACTTGGTGAGATCTTTCCATTTGAAACTTTATTATGTACACACAATTTATTTTGCAACTTAAATAATTGTACAGACAGAATAATAGTCGAACAGGTCAGCTTGCGTCGCCTAAAAAAAGATTGCTACCCAAAAACTTTTGTGACACGTGTGGTGAAACTCCATTTCGGCCAATCATACAATAATGGACCTTAGCGTATTGCATTACATCCTTATGGCTATAAGAAACTTTCGAAACGGCACTGGGATACCACTAAAACAAAAGTAGCAAAAAATGCACTTGCACAGCATCGCCTTTAAAAGTATAAGAAAATACACACGTGCGTCCTATAATACAAATGAGACGCAGCCCCTAACTGGACCCTCATAGCGGGGTACCATAACTATATTGCAAACTCCTTACCATCTTCATCTTAATAATGAACCGGGCTTCAAAACTATAGTACCATTGACATTTAATGAACAAACTCTCGATCATTAAATTTAGGACTATGAAAGATATTATTAAACGTTACTTAATTTTATTGCCTATTGCAGTCTTGAATTCATACCTAAATGAGGTTACTCTTACTGCACTCATCTAACACCTCTATCAATCTTTGAACGATCTAGCCAGGTCGTAAACTCATGCCACAGGTAAACAATCAAAATAGGTAACAGGCAAAACCGACTATTCTATGAATGATTCTACGTGATAGCCCCTGATAGCCCACAAATCAACAAGCTGTCATTCTTGACCTTTGACTATTGAGCAGTTTGACCTGATCCTGCTGAACATAAATCCTGCAAAAAGTTGACAAAAACCATCATTCATCAGGAATCCAAAAAGAAATCCAAATCGAAACGACAGAATACAATCAATTAGTATCATATACTCGTATCAGAAATCCAAATAATAAAATGTGTCAGTGTAAAATCAAAATTGTTTAAATCGATGCGAATGCTGTCTTGATTTACATATTTAAGTCGTTTGTTGTAATAATTAGCTTTAAAATCCACATATAGTACACTACTTCAAGTAACGAAGAAATCTGCAAATATTTATACTAGGGGGCTAGTAGCCCTGAAAGAATGTATAGGTACGATAACACCTTGTCACTAAAACATCTAACTCCCGCAAATAATATATTCGGACGCTCACGCATCAATAGGACGCCGGCGGTCGCGTGAACGAAGTAATAACACAAAGCTGTGTTAACACGGCTGTTACTGTAAACTAGTTAGGTTAAAAATTAACTTGCACAAATAATATTGTACATTGCCCAACGCGTGCATAGGAAAGAATATCCGACCATTGTCAAAAAAGCCAACAACATGTGCAACAATAACAACAGGACCAGAAGAATAAATTGTTAAAGCCCTGAAAAACTTTCTAAGTGGCGGAATATCAAAATCGATTTTGAAGTTAATTTGTGCATTGTTGAATCATATGTATTTGTTCATCATTTCTATAATATACCTTATATTGTTTTAAAAGTAAACAAAGCACAAACGGCCAATAAATTTGCCTGTCCATCTGTCATAAAAGCTTTCAGACGTGCACCTTTTTAGCGCCTGCTCTTACTCAACGCAAGCCGCCATCAAGATTGGCATGTACTGCACTAATTCTGATATTTCTTTCAGGTTAAAGATATCTTGACATAGCAAGCAAAGCCATAAAAAACTGCAGAATCGCGAAAAAAGTGTAAAATGCATGTGTGTGCAGTGTAAAAACGAAATTGTGTTCTCATGATGTGTTTCTCTGTGCGTGAGTTCGTGTGTCTATGTGTGTCGCTACTCGTGCTAGTGATTTTCTCCTTTGTGCTGTGTGTTGACTTGTTGAGCGGATCAGTGATGGTCAGGCAAATTTTCCGGCAACTAAAAAAGAAACCGCAGTCTTTTTGTATAAAACAAAAATCTGAAGCAGACTCTTATGACAGGAAAGCACAAGACTAGAAGCTGCAATGATCAATGTTGAAGCGCAGCGAGCCAAAAGCGAAAGACAGCTACAATGATCAACGTCGGAGCGCAGCGAGCTAAAAACCGAAGACAGCTACAATCATAAGCGTCAGAGCGCAGCAAGCTATAAGCGAAACGGCGACAATGTTCAACGTCGGAGCGCAGCGAGCCATAAGCTGAAGACAGCTACAATCCTCAGCGTCAGAGCGCAGCGATCTATAAGCGAAACAGCGACAATGATCAACGTCTGAGCGCAGCGAGCCATAAACCGAAGACAGCTACAATCATTAACGTCGGAGCTAATCGAGTCATAAGCCGAATACAGCTACAATCATTAACGTCGGAGCGCATCGAGTCATAAGCCGAAGACAGCTACAATCATCAACGTCGGAGCGCATCGAGTTATAAGCCGAAGACAGCTACAATCATCAACGTCGGAGCGCAGCGAGCCATAGGCCGAAGACAGCTACAATCATCAACGTCGGAGCGCAGCGAACCATAAACCGAAGACAGCTACAATCATTAACGTCGGAGCTAATCGAGTCATAAGCCGAAGACAGCTACAATCATCAACATCGTAGCGCATCGAGATATAAGCCGAAGACAGCTACAATCAATAACGTCGGAGCGCATAGAGTCATAAGCCGAAGACAGCTACAATTATCAACGTCGGAGCGCATCGAGCCTTAAGCCGAAGACAGCTACAATCATCAACGTCGGAGCGCATCGAGCCATAAGCCGAGGACAGCTACAATCATTAACGTCGGAGCGCATCGAATTATAAGCCGAAGACAGCTACAATCATCAACGTCGGAGCGCAGCGAGCCATAGGCCGAAGACAGCTACAATGATCAAAGTCGGAGCGCAGCAAATAACAGATACAGAAGACCACCATGGCATGAAAGCCCAACCCCTCGCAGCATCAACGCTCACTCCCCATGGATGATACCCGTCTTCCCTACTCCTAAACCAATTTTAGGCTGGAATAGCTACTTTGGTTCTGGTCGGAGGGCTGCGGCTTGCCGACCTTCCTCTCCCATCCCAGAGCGTGTCCCTCCTACCTCCAACTCGTGCACCTCGGTTTGCCGGTTTTACCGGATCTGAGCCCTTGTGGCCTGGCTGAGTAATGCACTATCGAATCGAATCGAAATGACACGTTACTAGCACGTGCTTTGTATGCAACGTGGTGGGCAAGATACTGAAATTAAAAAATCATAATTTATAAATCTGAAATCAGAAACCAAAAATTTGCGCACGGGCGGGACTTGAACCAGCACTTTCTGGCTAACCGGGGCAAACGCTCTACCAATTGAACAACCGTGTTGTCTGTCGGACCATGCGAAATTTGTGGTCTCGTATAGATACGTCATTACGCGTGACGTTTAGCGCCATCTACCCGTCTGTTTATGCAACAGTGGGCCAAGTAGTTATTCTTCACAGAATAAATTCAACTTGGAAATTGATGACGCTTCGCTATCTAATGGTTTAGAATGTTTACAATTTTAGTTTCTCATTTCATCTTTATGAACATAAAATATGACACTGTGAGCGTTGAAAACATTCTAAATCATCATAATTTATGCTAAGACCTTCTGTGTGATAAAACTAGATCAACTTACCTGTAGGCCAACCAGCATGAGCCGCATGTTAGTATACGGGCGCGCCTCCTGCAGCACAGACTTCAAGTAGCCGACGACGTCGGCGCTCTTGTACCGGCCGCTGCGCAGCATGGAGCGGAGCGGCTCTGAGAGGGAGCAGCCGCTCGCGTTCAGGTTCCACAGACGGGACAGCAGGCCCATTTGCGGGGGGAGCTCTGTTATCTCTGTGACCGGAAGGGGGCGTTTACGGTTACGTGTTCTAATGTGTGTTTGGAAAAAATAACTTTAAAAAAAAGGAAAAATGGACTTCAAAACCGAAATTCACTTAAGTCTTTTCTTTTTATAAAAGTTAAGAGGAGAGGGGGGGGGGAAGTTGCACCTTATGACTCTGATCTTTAAGAAGCAAACTAAGGTAAACTGTCCGTGGTACTACAGTGCCCACCGCTAGAAAAGTATGTATTAAGTATGGTATATATATAAATATTAAGTATAGTATATATTATAGTATAGTAAGTATATATTTTCAACTTTTCATATATTTATAACTATTTCCTATCTACCAGAATTTTTGTTTTCGTAATCACAATTATACTTTTCTTTATATAATCATTTTTATCGCGCGACATGTCGCGCGATATCGCCGGACACACATCTCCCACATCATAGTCTGACAGCGCGAACAGTTCAGTGGCTAAAAGGTACAAACTACCTATTATAAATTCTTTCATTATAATAACTCATCAGCTCAGACCCACAAGATGTTGACTATCAGACAACAAAACACTGTACGTGCCTTTAAATTTTGAGGGTTTCCCTAGATTACATCAAGATCCCATCATCAGATGCTAAATTGAAAAAAATGGGACCAACTCGAAGGTATACCTGACTAAGATATGAGGTAACATAGATACAAAAAAACAGTCGAGTTGATAACCTCCTCCTTTTTTGAAGTCTGTTAATAAATTAGGTAAGTAAAGTAAAGTTAGCCTATAACATCCCACTGCTGGGCAAAGGCCTTACTTCAACTATAAGGTAGTTCGAGCCATACTCCACCACGCGGGCTCAGTGCGGGTTGGCGGAGGCGTGTTCGCAAGGCAAGCGATTAGCCCTGCTGTCAGATGTTATCAAGCCGCCCATAAGGCCTCTGACTAGGTTTAACGACTAAAATCTACCGATATTAGCCGGAACCAACGGCTTGACGTGCCTTCCGAAGCACGGAGATGCTCGTGCTGTACGTCACTTATATGGTCGGAATGGTCACCCATCCAAACACGACCGCGCCGTAGGTTGCTTCACTTCGGTATCAAAGCGCTGCTACCACTGCGCTACGAGCAGTTTAACTTAATTTAATTTTCTAAAATAAATATCTCCATAGCATTATTTTATCCAACAGATTCTACTTACAACATTGCGAGTTCATAAAGATGAAATAAGAAACCAAAAATTTGCGCACGGGCGGGACTTGAACCAGCAACCTTTTGGCAAACCGGGCCAAACGCTCTTACCAATTGAGCTACCGTGCTGTCAGTCCGACCCTGCGAAATATGTGGTTTCTTATGAAAACGTCAATTGCGTGACGCTTAGCGCCATCTAGCCGTCTGTTTATGAAACAGATGTCATATTTTATATCTTTATGAATATAAAATATGACACTGTGAGTGTTAAAAACATTCTAAAACATTGCGAGTTGTTATTAGTGGAAACCATAAAATTAATATTCCTATCGGAAGTGAAGGACAAGTAAAAGCTGTCAAACGAAACCGATTTAAGATGTCCTTAACTAACTTAAGTAAGCAACATTTGTAGCTAAATGAGATTACCTTTCGTTCAGGTGATTTATACAAATCTTCCTAAATTAAACATATTAGTTTCCCGCATCATGATAAACAGTCGAAACAAAATATCGAACATGCAGCCCTTGTGTAAAACGAAATATTATTCATTCATACAAGTTATTCGTAGATATGCAGTATTTGTGTTATTCTGTCTTTACTTTTTACGTTAATTTACGTTTATAGAATAGAATAATCAAACTGCATACTTAAAATTTGAATGAAATAAACCAACCTATGCGCGGTTAATATAAATCGTATATTAAAAGGCTTCGATTTGGACTAATTGACTTGTTGCATGATTAATTTTGAGGTTATTTCGCTGCAATGAACAACAATCAATCACTGATCAAGTCACCATGTTTCAGGAGAACTATTTCTTCAAAATTTACACAATTTCACTGAAATAAAATAAAACAAATGAAAGAAATTTTCAGCGAGCCTTCATGGGCTTCCAAACTGACTGACAGCTGCCAAAAACGGTTGTGATACATCGCATCTCGCATCTTTGTTTATTACACAGTTTGTTGCTAGCGACATCTCGCTCTTGTCGTTCTATTCTAAAAGGAAAATCATTTTATATTGGAAACTAGCCTGTCATTATTAAAATTAAAGAAAATACTCATAGAAATTAAATTAAACTACATTATTGAATCATTATAGGCTGTCAATGTACCACCACTCTACATCCTTCTTTGTCCTTAGACTTACCCTTGTTCCCGCTAATATTCAGCACAGAAAGACTTGTAAGCTCGTGTATAGCAGGCGGTATGGAGCGAAGCAAGTTGCAGGACACGTCCAACATGGACAGCAGAGGGAACAGGAAGCGACCTTTGAGCGTAGACGAGGAGCCCTGGGGAAAGAAGAACGATGCTAAATAAAAAACACGCCATGACAGTTCGATCGTTTTTAAAGCCCATATAAATCGACTTTTGAAATCAAAATTAAATCATGTAAAATATGAAATATTTTTCAAAACGGTTTAGAGGTTTTTAACGGTCACAGTGTCATAAAATATATTCATAAAATGGGAATGGGAAATGGGGAATTTTTGGTCTCGTATGGATACGTCATTACGCGTGACGTTTAGCGCCATCTACCCGTCTGTTTATGCAACAGTGGGCCAAGTAGTTATTCATTACAGAAAAATCTACTTAGAAATTGATGACGCTATCTAATGGCTTAGAATGTTTTTAACACTCACAGTGTCATATATTATATTCATAAAGATAAAATAAGAAACAAAAATTTGCGCACAGGCGGGACTCGAACTAGCATCTTCTTGGCTAACAGAACTCAACTTGGGAATTGATGACGCTTCGCTATCTAATGACGAAGCGTCATCAATTTCCAAGTAGATTTTTCTGTAATGAATAACTACTTAGCCCACTGTTTTATACACAGACAGTTAGATGGCGCTAAACGTTACTCGTAATGACGTTTCCATACCAGTAAGCCTAGCATGCACGCCTCGATACCGTTTATCGCGTCGATAAAATAATTTTATTTCCTAAACAACCTGTTTTGACAAGTATTTTCCACTTGTAAATCAATCCTTATTGCTTTTAAAAACAAATGAATGCAAGAAAGTAAGTAAAACCTTTTTAAATATGATAATAATGACGTTTGAAATGTATCGATTGCCTCGATAAATGATAAATAGGCGCGCATCTTAGGCCCGCAGACCACAAATTTAGCAAGGTCGGACCGACAGCACGGTAGCTCAATTGATAGAGCGTTTGGCCCGGTATGCCAACAAGTTGCTGGTTCCAGTCCCGCCCGTGCGCAAATTTTTGGTTTCTAATTTCATCTTTATGTACATTTTTAAAAATATAAAGATTTATGTTTTAAAATATAAACAAATGGAAAGTAATATTTAGTTTTTGAAATTTCGTCAACTAGCCTGTTATATACTCACCCATTCATCATCACTTTGGTTCTGTTGCCTCGTGTCAGTCGTCAACAGACCATCGTCGTCTGTCGTCAGCTGTATACGCGTCAGCAAATTGTTTGATAGTATCTGAAACAAAGGAGTAAGATGATTTTTGTTTTTATTTTCTTCCTTTTATTTTACCGGCCAATTGCAAATCGGACTCGCACACTTAGGGTTCCGTGTCAACTTAAACTGAATTAGAGATCCACTTGTTTTACAGCAAATATAACTTTCTTTTTCATTGTATTGGTATAAATAACAAAGTTATGTTTGCGGTTATTGAAAATGTGCTCTTCCTTAAAAACTACTAGTTCAACACGTTCGTACCAATTTTCTTTGAAAGTTTTTGTCAAGATCTACTCATATATTTTCACTAGCTTAGTTTCAAAGTTAGATGGGCGGTGGGGACGCCCATTTTACCACTTTGGAAGGGTCTATCTTTCAACTGTTAGACTTTTGAGGTCTACACGTCTAGGTATGTCATTTTTTTTAAGATTTTAGTTTCATGTATAGGAGCCCACCCTAAAAATATTTTTTTAACAGGATACAGTTTCCCATTAAGTTTCAACTGTGTAATACTAATAGTTTCAGAATAAAGTGGTTGTTACGGACGAGCAGACAGACAGACAGTCAGACTTGACGAAACTATAAGGGTTCCGTTTTTTGCCATTCGGCTACGGAAACCAAAAAAAAAGCTCACCTCGTTGCTACGAAGCCATAAGAAAGCTAGTCCATGTCTTAGCTTTCCGCCCTAATCTCAATCCTCTGCTCCTAAAATTCGAAGAGTTGTAACTCACCAAAGTCCTAAGCCCTTCGAGCCTGAGGTGTCTGCGAGCAGGACACGCGGCGCTGAGCAGTTGTGATCGCACAGACCCTCCTGAGCGAGGCCGAGGTCTTCCCGAAGGGTTCGGGCAGTAGCAGGCCAGGGGATCGCCTTCGGCGGACCCGAAGTTTTCTATCTGAAAATGCAAATTTTAGGTTAGTAGTATTCTACGTGAGAGATACTTGTGTGTGGCGAGGTTGGCCAAATATAAGTTCTTAAGTCTTTAAATTCTTTCGTCTATCTTGTGTCGTTTCGACGGCCAGGTTTACTTGTCTAAACTTTTGCTAAGTTAGAGGGTAGACAATTTAAAAAAATGTTGGGTGTTGTAATAAAAAGGTAGTTGAGTCGTTAAAAGATACTGATCGGTTTGGAGCGGTTTTCTGTAGAAATATCTAAATTTTACTGTATTTACGGTGTAAACGGTTTAAAAATATAGGAAATTGTGTAAGCCCTAATATAATGTGTGAAGTGCTGGAACAATTATGGGGCGCTCCCTCCTCCTGAAAAAGTTACCACAAGGTACATAGTATTTAGCATACGAGTATATTAAATTTATGTCATTTCAATTAGTTAGGCAGCTTCGAGTAGCCAAAGACCAATCTAAGTTACTCGCAAAAGAACGGCGTTTCATTTCTCGCACGCTACGTGAGGCCATGAAAGTAAGAAAATGTCCAAATTTCAACAGATAAGACGATTGGAAAGTTTCAGCAGTATGGGATCCTATTCTTTTGAAGACCCAAGTAACATCACATACTGCGAGATCTCAAGACACAATAAACTCTCTCTGCGTAGATAGGAACGTCAATTAATAATAATGAGTGAAGGAAATTTTATTTTTCATAACTATGACATGTCAAATAACACTTTTGCCCTTGCCCTAGATCACAGATGCTGTAAATAAAAGAAATAAATAATTCGTTTATTTCCAAAAATCAGTTAACAAGTTTGTAACTCAGTTTTCCCGGTAAGTAGACACTTGTAGTGGGAACAACTCGCTTTGAAATGCTGTAAATAAATGGACCCAAATATATCGGTAAAGTGTTTTATTTTATTGGGTAGTATTTGCGTAAACTACGGAACCAAATATATTCGTCCTAACTATCAGGAAACGACACGTTCATGTAACAAGAAGCAGAGGATACATTTACACCATTTGTGAAGTTACAAATAAATACCTGTGGAAGACTGGGCCAGCATGTGATCTCGTTGTGACTGAGGTCAAGTTGTCGCAAACTCGTCGGGTATGACGTCACGTATGACATAGACCTGCAAAGATATAGACATGTCATTAAATGTTAAAAAGTGGATATTTTATTCAATACTAAAAGAGGAAGGCTTGTGTAGTACATATACTATGTACTATTAGGAACTAGCTCATTGATGAGACCGAGAACGAACTATTCTCTTCTGGTCTTTCAAATCAGTCTTTAGTACAGTTCAGATATTGTATGTCTTTGGTTCAGATTGGCTCGCGAGAGCAGAGTAAGGATGAATAATTACGAGTGTCAGAGCAGAGCGAGATGAAAGATTACATACGCGTGTGCGTGAGCGTGATGAAAGATGTACTACATTGAACGAGAACGAGACAAACGTGTGGGCCTGAGCGTGACGAAAGATGTTCAAGTTAAGGGAGAACGAGACAGACGCGTGTGCTTGAGCGCGATAGAAGATGTACTAGATTTAACGAAACGTACGTACGATTATAATCTTTGTGTACGAACGGTCGACTTATGCCAGAGTTATCAACTTTCAACAATTGTACTAGTTCCGAGCGCTCTGTTCAGTGTCCGAATAAGAACAAGACTAAAAAGAGGCATTATGAAATGTATCACTAAATGTTCATGTTTAAATTTAACTCTATAACTATGACCAAAGGCACGTTAAGCAGTTGGTCCCGGCAAATATTGGTTGATATAAGTCGTTAAGCCTAGTCAGAGGCCTTAAGGGCGGCTTGATAACATTTGGCAGCAGGGTTAGTCGCTTGCCTTGCAATAACCCCTCCACCAATCCGCACTGAGCCCGCGTGCTTGAGTATGGCGCGAACTACCTTATAGTTGTGGTGAAGCCTTTGCCCAGCAGTGGGACGTTACAGGTTAACTTTACTTTATTTGGCTTTGATTGACATTTTAACTGGCTATTGAATATGTTGTCAAATCATAGTGTGATAAGAAATGCAGCAGCGACTGGAGTTATAAATATCACTGCAACCGAATGCGTCCCATTGAAAGAGGCCTTGTCAAGTCCAAGTCAAAAATAATTTATTCAAATTAGGACACAAAATGTCACTTTTGAACGTCAATAATTAGTGTAATATTAATCAATTATGGCCCTTAAGGGACAAGAGCATGTCCTTATTATTGGGACCTACTAGCGCTTCAGAAGAGGGGGGAGGCTCGTCGCGTAAAGACACATTCAACTAGTCTCCGTGTTTTTTGATAATTCTGAGTGGAAAAAGTCATCAATTCGTGTCAATTTTGGTGTCAAAATGTGTGGAGGACTGAACTCTAGTAAGATTTTATATAATTGACTTGATCAGACTTAGTGTGTGCCTGTGTTCATTGGATTAATGTGATATCTGTGAGTACTGTTGGACGTTTTTATCTACCCACAGTGATCATTAGCATGACTCAAAACTAGTGTCTCGTCGATTACGAAATCTCTTCTCCAGGTTGAGGTATCACTGCCTTGATATTACTGACTTTTTCGTCCCTACGAGTATTAGTGACTTTGGCCCAGTGGTTAACGATTGGCTGTGTACACGTCAATCCACGGTTCAAATATCACTGGTGCAATATAACCAAATGCTCTTTTTGTGATTTTTGGTTTGTACCCGAGAAGACGTGGTTCGAACCCTAGTGCGTCCCAGAACTCAAGTTTTTTTTTTTGTCTCAACAGTAATATGGATAAACAAACATATATATAACATTTCGAAACAAGCAACAATACACAAAAACTTACTCTGATGATACTGAAAGTGAACATGACACACAACTATTTGACTGTTCAATGAGAAGTTTACCACCTATGACGAACTATGACTCTGATTGTCACGATAAAATTGCTGATTTGGAAATTAAACTGTCCTCAGCCGAGGAAGAGATAGACAATTTAAATAGTCAGAACTTTGAACTGAAAAATCAGCTTGAAAAATCCTCAAGAGTTATTTCACTATACAAAAAAATTGGTATAACGGAGAATTCTATGAGTTCTATTTCTACTCCTGTTATTCACAGAATAAAAAAAGTCATATCAAATCGCTGTCTATCGCCACCACCAAGGAATATCTGTATGACTGTTAACCAATCGACACAAACCCCTCCTGACACATCCGATGTACCTAATAACATGCATATACCCGTAATCTCTAAGAAATATAGACAGCGCCTTAAGAAACAACGAAAGAAAATAACTAATCTAGTAAAACGTATCAATAAGTTAAAAATACAAAACCAGAAAATCACAGAGGAAATGGAAAGTCTGTATAAAATAAATAGCGAACAATATGAGGAACTTATTTCAACATACGATGATGAACTTTCTACGACATTTACTACAGGGGATGATCGACTGACCCACGATACAGTTCACGAACAATTTAGGAAAAATAATACTAAGGAAAATACGAAGAAGGAAGTATATAGTAGACATGATAAAAGAAATAAAGTGGTGATACTAGCTGATCAATCGGGGAGAGGAGTTCGCCGGGTGCTGTATCAACTATTAGAACCAAAATATGACGTCTTCTGTTTTTGGAAACCGGGAGGACAACTTTCAGACCTTCTCAACTCTTGCCTTTCTGAAATCCCAACCCTTACAATGACTGACTATGTAATTGTGTTAGGCTTTTCTAATGACGACGGTCTAACCTACATAAAGCAGCATCTCTCATCATGGATCGAAAAAACTCAAAATACTAATGTGATTTTATGTGAATGTTCTGAGAATAAATATATTAAAGAAAATCGGCTTAATTATGAACTTTGTAAACTATCTGAGAAATTTTTGAACACTACATTTATTGACATGAATTTTCAGATGTATAAACCAAAACGTATTCACTTTCCTGTATATGTCTGAAGATACATCTTGAGAGAAATCATACGTCAAAGTTACACTTCTCAACGAGAGATGTATTTTATTAAAGCTCAAAACAAATGTAAAACTCCTTCATGTCAAGCTCCTACTGACGTAATTTCAAATACTTGAAACTTAGATAAATCAATTGACAAGGGCATTCAAACGGATATTAGCACAGTCCAAAAACAATCTGACCCAAATGTAAACTGTAATAATGACTTTTTTCGTATTCAAGCATATTAATATTTTGCATCAAAACATAAATGGTCTTTTGACAAAAGGTGACATAATGACGGTCTGTCTTGATGACCTAAGGGAAGCTGGGAAGGATATTGATGTTTTGTGCTTTACAGAGCACAACATGACTAATCAAGATACTGAACTTTTAAATATTCCAAACTTTACCCTGCAGCTGCCCTTCACAAGGTGCTGGTGTCAAAGCTTCTTAGCAGGAGAACCAAGATACGGATATACAAAACTGTCATAAGACCGATCTTGATGTACGGCAGTGAGGTTTGGACGCTAACCCTTAAGGAAGAAGAAAAGCTTTTAGTGGCGGAGAGGAAGATCATGAGGAAGATTCTGGGTCCAATTCAGAGAGAAGATGGCAGCTGGAGGGTCCGGAAAAACCAAGAGATCGAGGAGCTGGTTGCTGAACCTAACATCTTGGGAGAAGCCAAAGCCCAGAGACTCCGTTGGATGGGCCATCTCGAAAGAATGGGGGAGGATCGTAGCGCCAAAGCAGTGTATCTTGGAATACCTCGTGGCCGCCGCCCCGTCGGCCGGCCCAGATACCGCTGGAAGGACGCCGTCCTATCAGATCTGCAGGAGCTACAAGTTGCAGACTGGCAAGAGGCGGCGCAAGACCGGATCAGATGGCGTTCTCTTGTGTCGGAGGCCAAGACACACTTTGGGTCGCTGCGCCAAAGGAGTAAGTAAGTAAGTAAACTTTACCCTGGCTTCATATTTTTCCCGTAATAAGCGAGAAGGCGGATCATGTATCTTGGTAAGACGAAACTTAAAATTTACTAACATAACATCTGTTCAGAGATACTGTTTCCCAAATGTTATTGAATGTTGCGCAATTGAACTAATTGATCATAATTTAATTATACTATGTATTTACAGGGTACCCAAAAAGGAAAAGAAAAAATATTATTTTGACATATTCTTTAATAATCTTAATGACATTCTAACTCTCCTAATTAATAAAAGTACCAAAAAAATTGCAGTATATGGTGACTTTAATATTGACCTTTAAATAAGAAATAAACAGGTAATTGACCTTGAGCGGCTTAGCATTAGTTTCAATCTAAAAGCCTCTGTAAATGAAATCACAAGACCATCATCTGGAACATGTATTGATAATATATTCCACAATATACGAAATGCCAAATGTGAAGTAATAGAACTTGGTATTTCAGATCATATGGCACAAAATTTAAATTGTCCTGTAAAAAAGACATGTGTATTTGACTATTGGTTCTCGTTTAGACGAGATTATTCAAAAGAAAATCTGATAAAATTTGGAGACTGTTTAAGTCAACTAACTTTTAGTGAAGTCTATGAAACGGATAATGCTGATATCGCCTTTAACTCTTTTTATGACTTATTCAAGTTATTTTATGATTTATGCTTTCCTACATTAAGAATAAAAAACAAAGCTAAATGTCGACCAAAGTGGCTCTCTAGTTGTATTAAAAAATGTAGTAAACGAAAGCGGACTCTACTAGGGGTGGGTCGTTGACGGTCTTTGTGTTAACGAAATGAAACTGTTAATTGCAATCAAATAACCTGTTAAAAAAGCAGTTAACGTTATTAACTGGTTTGCAGTAACGTCAACAGATTTGGACGTAGCAGTTTATTAGTCGAAACAGTTAAAATTTAAAAAGGAGTTGACATTAATACACAACTGAAACAACTTTTTTGTTTAAAACACACCTGTCTTTAAGTTAGTCTGTTTGAGTAAGCAGTTGATTTTAAAGATTTAATAAACTTTCGCGAAGAAAAAAAAAGCGTTGATCTCAACGTGTCACTCAAACAGACTAATTCCATCGTTTACAAAACAAATGCACGACAAAAATTCATATTGGTAAGTCGGCTCTTTGCGCTGAGCCATGGAACGAGCAAACATACATAGATCTCTCTCACTCTCGTACAACTTTGAGCTATTGGCGTCTCGCTCGCTCGTATAGGCGACTCGCACCCGCTCGGTGTATTCCGTTTGTAAGTCGTTAAAGAGAAACAGCTAATAAATTCAACTGGTTTTACGTTAAGAAAAAGCAGCTTCGGATAATGTAAAGCGACTGCGCGTTGAATGTTCGTTGAGTTCATCCACGCGTTGCGTTCGGAAATCGTTAAATAAAACAGTTGATAAAATTAACTGGTTTTGCAGTAGACGAAAAGCAGTTAATTCGTTAACATTACAAAAGCGGTTTAAAAAACAGTTTGTTGAATTAACGCCCACTTTTAGACTCTACTCTGGAAATACAGAGTTTCTAAAAACCCTGACGATAAAGTAAGGTTCAAACATTACTCCAAAATATATAGTAAAATAATAAAATTGACTCAAAAAGCTCAAAATAATTACTACATACAAAATTCAAATAATAAATCTAAAGCGTCCTGGAAATCCTGGAATATAATTAATAAAACTAAGTATAACTACCCTTCGGAAAATATTTAAAAGCTACTAGTTGATAACAACGTAATTAAAGATCCTCAACAAATTGCTGATGTATTTAACGACTATTATGCAGATTTAGCAGACTCGGTAAAATCTCAAAATAATTCTTATCAAAAACATCTCCGTAACTGTGTGTCAAATACGTTTTTTCTACTTCCAACTGACCCCTTCCATGTATGCTCTATAATTAAGCAACTAAAAAACACAAAAAGCACAGGATACGATAACATCTCTGTGGTAGTCATAAAATACGTGAGCAACATTATTTCTCCTATACTTTCTTACATCATAAACTTATACTTTGAGCAAGGAGTTTTTCCATCAGCACTGAAAACCACTATTCTCAAACCTCTCCACAAAAAAGGAGATAAACTTCAAATGTCTAACTACCGGCCAATAGCCCTAATTCCAAATTTTTCCAAAGTATTTGAAAAAGTCTTACACAACAATATCTACAATTTCTTTAAAAATCATAATTTATTTGCTGACGAACAAAAGGGATTTCGTAAAAATAAATCAATAAATCTGGCAATTTATGAGTTTTTACGTCTTATATATCCAAGAGTTGACAAAAGTAAACCAGTTTACGCATTATATATGGATATGTCTAAGGCATTTGACTTCGTGGATCATAATACATTACTAAACAAACTTGAAGCGTACGGCATTAGAGGTAACGCATTGGATCTGATAGCGTCCTATTTGCATAACAGAATTCAAATTACATCTATTACTAAAATATGTCCCAAAACTCAAGAAGAAACATATTATCTGTCATCACCAAGGGTATCTTCATTTGGAGTACCACAAGGAAGTGTTCTGGGACCACTTCTCTTCTTGATCTATATCAATGATCTTCCCAAGTCAATTAATAATCAAGTGATCTTATTTGCAGATGACTGTACTTCTGTGTTCTACGATCAAAATGACATAAACAGTAATTTAGGTGAAATGGTTCATTGGTTGCAGAATAACAATTTAGTCATTAATTTTGATAAAACCAAAATCATGGAATTTAAACAAAGATCGAACCAAAGTATTACATTACCAATAGATTACAATGGCAAATTGATTGAACTCACTAAGACGGCAAAATTTTTAGGCCTTCACATTGACAGCAACTTAAAATGGCAAAATCACATTGACTTTGTCTGCAATAAGGTTTCTCAGGCCTCGTACAGCCTCTATCATTTAGCAAAAAAAGTCAATCTTCCTACACTATTAACCTATTATCACGCCATTCTAGCGTCCAGATTGAAATATGCAATTGTCTTCTGGGGAAATGCAACTAATTGGAACACTGTATTTAAATCCCAAAAAAAGTGCATCCGTGCTATGCGTGGCTTAAAAATGACAGATAGTTGTAAACCTCATTTTATAGAATTAAAAATATTGACTGTCCCCTGCCTCTACATTTTTGAACTTTCCCTCTTCATTCGACAAAATCCATCTTTATTTAAAACGGTTCATAGATCTCGCAACCGAACATTTTTATACGCCATAGATCCGACCCCACATAAGACAGCCCTCTATTCCAACAGCATTCTTGCTATGGCCCCAAGGGTATATAATAAAATACCTAACTATATCAAAGAATGCAATGAGTTTGTGGCCTTCAAACAAAGACTTTTTATGTTTCTTAAAATGCACTCATTTTACTCTGTAAAGGAATTCCTAGAATTTCGACCACCTAATAAATGAATCTTCACGTGTCCGTTTGACTGCCTGCCAATAATTTAATTTGATTGACATGACATTTAATTTAATTAGATTTTATATAATTCTATGAATGTCGTATTATAATATTTACTTGTAGATTCCATTATTTATTGTTAATTTTGACATGTATTATATTTTTCTTCTTTTATGATTGGACATTTGTATGCCGCTGAGGCTGATCACAGCGCACTCGTTTATACACAATACTTGTACAGTTAACATCATCTATTTACCTGTGTATCACAAATAAATGATTTGATTTGATTTGATTTGATTCGAGATAATAAACAGACAATTTGGCAAGTGCTAAGAAGAAACGCCGGGACAAACTCAGGCACCACTAGCTGCCACAAAAATGATACAAATCAAAATAAACAGGTAGGTACATCAGTTTGGTGCATGCTGGACTGTCCATACATTCTCGTCATTAAGATAGTCTTGAATTTTATAATACCCCTTGTAGCCCGACCCGACATTAAGGTAGTTTTGACGTCTAACTTAAATTTATGAATAGGTAGTTCGATATCATTATGAGGTATATTATTGAAAAATTTGACACAATTTCCCAGGAATGAATTCATTCATTCATCCTTGCTGTTACCTGAGCGAGTTGTACGCCAAGCTGAGTCGCGCGAGGCGCGGCGCGCGGCAGGCCAGCGCGGGCGGCACGCACGCCAGCTGGTTGTGCGACAGGTTGAGCGCCGCGAGCCGCGAGCCGGCCGCGCCGCCGCCGGCCGCCGGGGCCGGGGCCGCGTCCAGCTCGCCGCGCCACGCGTGCGGACGCCGCGCCTCCGACCAGCTGGGACAAGTTGTTCAATATTCACAAAGATGAAATAAATAATAATAAATAAATATTGGACACCAATCTCATACATCGCTCCAATCCCAAAGTAAGTAGCCAATGCACTTGTGTTATGGAAATCAGACACAACGGTGGTACCACAACACCCAGACCCGAGACAATAAAGATAAGATCGTTTTCTACATTGACTTGACCGAGAATCGAACCCGGAACCTCACGAGATGGCGACGCTTGGAACCAGCGTGCTAGCCACTTGACCACGGAGGTCGTCTATAGAAATAAGAAACCAAAAATTTGCGCACGGGCGGAACTTGAACTAGCAACCTCTTGGCTAACCGGGCCAAACGCTCTTACCGATTGAGCTACCGTGCTGTCAGTCCGACCCTGCGAAATTTGTGGTCTCTTATGGATACGTCATTGTGTGACGTTTAGCGCCATCTAGCTGTCTGTTTTGAAACAGAGGGCCAAAGCAGTTATTCTTTACAGAATAAATTCAACTCGGAAATTGATGACTCTTCGCATCTAATGGTTTAGAATGTTTTAAACACTCACAGTGTCATATTTTATATTCATAAAGATAAAATAAGAAACCAAAAATTTGCGCACAGGCGGGACTTGAACCAGCAACCTCTTGGCTGACCGGGCCAAACGCTCTTACCAATTGAGCTACCGTGCCGTCTGTCCGACCCTGCGTAATGACGTCACGTCACTTACTTGTACGTACGTTATAATTACTTGCCGGCCGCCGGGGCCGCGCCTCCGACCAGCTGGTATAAGTTATTTTTATTTATTTATTTAAAACACTTCATGCACAAACAAAAGGTACATATGGCGGACTTAATGCTAAAAGCATTCTCTACCAGTCAACCATAGGTCTATACAGAGAAATTGCTGGCGGCGCGAAGAAAGTGATAGAAGGGCAAAAGTGGCAAGAGTGAGTGATGAGAGATATTGGGTGTTTGTATTATTTGGTACCACTACTCACCACTAGATGGCGTTGCCTGTCAGTTAACACGCGGTTACTACTAGTTTTTTCCACATATGACCTGAGACCGTGTATAGTACCACTACTGCCTGCCACGGTGGCGTAGCGGTAAGAGAATCGCACTATACAGCGAATGCTGCGCGAAGTTTAATTCTTGGGCCCACTGTTTCGTAAACAGACGGCTAGATGGCGCCAAGTGTCACGCAATGACCTATCCATAACAGACCACAAATTTCGCAAGGTCGGACCGACCGCAAGGTAGTCCAATTGGTAGAGCGTTTGGCCCGGTTAGCCCAGAAGTTGCCAGTTCGAGTCCCGCCCGTGCGAAAATTTTTGGTTTTATATTTGTGAATATAAAATATGACACATTGAGTGTTTAAAACCATAGAAAAAATGAATAAGATTAGAATGGCCCCGGTCAGTGCGGCAGCGAGCTTATATCGTAGACATATGCCTGCATTGAGCCGTATCTACTTCAGGCGCGTGACAAGAGCGTTGCATTATTTTTTGTCCAAAATGCCGTCTTCTGCTATAATTACTTGCCGGGCGCCGAGGGCGAGGCCGCGCCTCCGACCAGCTGGGACAAGTTACAGAGCGATATTGGCTGTTTGTAAGACGCGCTATTATTTGCTACCACTACTCACCACTAGATGGCGTTGCCTTTTTTCTCACCAAAAAATAGGGGTATTTTTTTATAGCCATTTTAGTAATTTGATCATTTTTCATCCCGCTCGATAACTGATCAATTATAGTGTTTTTCTTAACTTTTAAAATTACGAGGCTGGGCGAGAGAGGCCGGGGCGGGACGGTGCTAGGGGCGAAGCAAAGTTCGCTGGGTCCGATAGTAATAAATAAATAATAAATAAATAAATATTGGACACCAATCACATACATCTCTCCGATCCCAAAGTAGTAATTCCATAACACAAGTAAATGCACTTGTGTTATGGAAATCAGACACAACGGTGGTACCACAACACCCAGACCCGAGACAATGGCTGGGTTCCGTTTTGCGCTAACAGCGAAAATGACACTGATATCGAGCTTACAAACCGTTCCGATTTGGTGTTAGCGAGTCAACGACAGCTATAGTCACGTCACGGCTGACGTCACGATCACCGCCATCTTGCGTTCACAGTGCAATCGTTTTGCCGCGTTAGCACCGTGAGCGGACTGTCACATTGACGCATTAGACGTTTTTTTTTTGCTTTAAAGAACATCAAATGTAATTTAAATGCTGCAGAGTTGTACTTGGATGCAACATCATTCACATACCCTTTTATTCTATGTATTGGCTCTCTAGATTTCTAACTGTTAAATTGTACTGCGAAATCCTTATCATGTTTTTCCAAAGACGATGATGACTGACTGTCACAATCATCATCGCTGTCTAATAATACAGTAATTATTTCATGAATATCCATAATAACTTATTATTACTTTATTAGGTACTCTTTCTTTGTTTTTAGCAAGCAAAACAAATCGCTCGCTTACGATGCGCTAAATAACCGTTCCGAAATGAAATCAATCTCGTCAACAGCGCTGTCAAAACGGAACGGCTTTTGTCGCTCACAATGCTAACAGTATTATTGGCGCAAAACGGAACGCAAGAAATATAGAAAACATCGTTTTCTGCATTGACCCGACCGGGAATCGAACCCGGAACCTCACGAGATGGCGACGCTTGGAACCAGCGTGCTAGCCACTCGACCACGGAGGTCGTCTATAGAAATAAGAAACCAAAAATTTGCGCACAGGCGGGACTTGAACTAGCAACCTCTTGGCTAACCGCCCGTGCGAAAATTATTGCTTTCTTATTTTATCTTTGTGAATATTATAAAATATGACACATTGAGTGTTTAAAATCATAGAAAAAATGAATAAGATTAGAATGATTATATGAACGATAACAACGTATGGTCTAGTTTGTAAGAACATATAAATTGTAATATTTTTAAAAGAGGCATTGACAATAGCGGCTGTGTTTGTTGCGCAGCTTCGACGCGTATAAGTGCTAGCAATAGCCTATGTACAAAATAAAATAATTTTGAATTTTGATTTTTTTTTACTCGTTAAATAGTCATTCTACGTAGTTGGAACGCTCTATCAATAAACCATCTATCGCTTGTATTGTAAATCATGGAAGTTCTGAAATAAAACCCATTGCTGCTGTCTACACTGTTTATCTACGAGCCTCCTTCTTACACATTTACTTTGAGGCATAAGATACCATGTGAAGAAAATATGTAAATAA
The DNA here is from genome assembly GCA_963924145.1 of Pyrausta purpuralis. Lineage (NCBI taxonomy): Eukaryota > Metazoa > Arthropoda > Insecta > Lepidoptera > Crambidae > Pyrausta > Pyrausta purpuralis. The sequence goes on from OZ001672.1 coordinate 4,382,981, forward strand.
AATGCTCTAAAGTCTCGGCCTATTGTCTCGGGCCTGGGTGTTGTGGTACCTCCGTTGTGTCTGATTTCCATAACACAAGTGCATTGGCTACTTATTTTGGGATCAGAGCAATGGATGTGATTGGTGTCCAATTTTAATATATTGCCAGTGCCAAACATATATTTTTTTTAAATAAAAAATAAGGCCCTATTTATGTGTGTGTGTGTAGTGGCTAAGCACGATGGGTTTCAAAGCGTCGCTGCTCCGAGGTCCCGGATTCCAGGTCGGGTCAATGTAGAAATCATAATTTTCTATATTGTCTCGGGTCTGGGTGTTGTGGTACCACCGTTGTCTGATTTCCATAACACAAGTGCATTAGCTTACTTACTTTGGGATCAGAGCAATGTATGTGATCAGTGTCCAATATTATTATTATATTCCTATTGGATCCATTATAAAAACACAACGTATCGATGTATGAGATTAAAAAAGGTAAAAATATATCAGAGAGCTCATGTTATCTATCAAATAAACTGCTGTTAATGTACGGACAACAGCACGTAAAACACTGCGGTATCTTATGCAGTTGTAATAAGGGCTAGTTTGCAACAAAAGTGGGTAACCTGATGTGCTGTCAACTGTACTAAAATGGTGGTCGGTGAGATATTCTATAGTGTCGAATGAAGTCAGTACGTTGTGAACGAACATAATGTGATAAACTTTAAAATTACTCACACAGCATTCCCTCCTCTATTCGCGATGACAATGGGGGCATCATCATCGTCCAGCGTCTCGCTTTCACTTCGTTCTATCGACGGACTCCTGGACGAGTTCTTCTGCACCAATAAAATAATACACAATCGATAAAGATACCTTGCTTAAATACAGAATGTTGTTTTGGTCAGTGACATCCAACTCAGGGATAATTATATGAGTTATGCTTATTATATATAAAAAAAATCTTTAAATTCTGAGCAAGTTTTATGCAAGAAAACCTCTTCACAACATTAAAACAAATACAAAATGAATGGGAAAACTCGCACCCTAGCGCGTAGCTAGCGCTTTTCTACGAAATACTACGCCGTAGCTAGTAAGCTACGAAGAGGCTACCTGGTGTTGGTGGTTTTGACTCGATCGCTGTACCGGATAATGATTTTGTAGGTTTTTCCATTTCAATTTTTTTTTTTGCATCAGTATCATTTGTGTAATAACCCCCGAGTCGCTCGTCGCTGACCAAAGCAACACCCTGTATAGAACAAAATACTCATTGCCAACAAGTATTTAGCCTTGTAGCGAACAGAGGCTGAAGTGCGAGTCGTTGCGAGACTTACTCGACCAAACGCATCGAGCGCGTAAACCTGAATTTCATCATCATCATCATCATCATTCTCGGCGTCCACTGATGAACATAGGCCTCCCCACGGCTTTCCACAGCAACCGATCACTAGCGGTCTGCATCCAGTTTGATCCTGCGATCTTTTAAAGGTAGTCTGTCCACCTTGTTGGTGGACGTCTTACGCTGCATCTTTGGTCGGAGGGTCTCAAGTCTAGAACTTTCCTGCCCCAACGGCCATCAGTTCTTTGCGCTATGTGCCCTGCCCATTGCCACTTGAGCTTACTGATTCTTAAAGCTATATCCGTTACCTTAGTTCTTCTACGTATCTCCTCATTTGTGATTCGATCTCGTAACGAAACACCCAGCATAGCCCTCTCCATCGCTCTTTGTGTGATTTGGAGCTTCTTTATGAGGCCCATAGTTAGAGACCATATTCCGGATCCGTATGTCATCACTGGTAACACACACTGGTTGAAGACTTTCGTCTTCAGACACTGAGGTAGATGAGATGAGAAGACACTCTTGCGTAATTTCCCGAACGCTGCCCAGCCGAGTTGGATTCGTCGATTGACCTCTTTCTCAACATGAATTTATATGGGATTATTTTAGTGTAAACGTTAGCCACTAGACGGCGCTGCTTCAATCCAATATAAATACACGTTTACGCGCTCGATGCATTTCATTTCAATTATTTAAAAGGCACACAAAAAAATTACAGTTAAACATGAAACATAATTATTATCTAAGACATAGGTGCAGAACTGCAATTCAACACGTGTGTACACAAGTTTGTCTAAAAAATATTGAGCTATTTTTTTTAAAGTAGTGGAAAATAAAATCACTACATGAACCATAAGGAAATCACTGCTAAAATTAACAATCATAAAGATCGAATTAAATAACAAAGAATCACAAATCAATAAAATAAAATTACAAAAAAATATATATTAAAAAACAAATTAATGAATTGAAAATTAATTAAACACATCAGTAAAATAATTATAATAAATAAAATTAAATATAAAATAAAATAAACATTCATTTTCAAATTATACCAAACACATTTTTTTTAAATCTCGCGAGGGAGAGATAAAATATATTTAAGGAATTATATTCTTTTGGAATTGCATTTGATCAAGTCTCGCAAGGACTCGCACTACGGCCACTGTTTCGCAGTGTCGATTAAATTTTTAGGTATCGTTATCGCTCAGATACCTTTATATTTGATCTAGTCATTTGTAGGTGCTTATTTGTCGACTTGTTTCAACCAGTCCTTTGAATGGTTAAAGTCCTTTTTCTTCGCATGTCGAATATTGGTAACAATCTTGACATGCCTTTTTTCACGAAATGATAAATTTTATAATAACAACAATACAAAACTCAGTACTTACATAGGTAATTCATAGTTGAATACTGAGATATTTTTAAATCAAATAGTTAATTATTATTATTATTTTATAAGTTATATAAGATAAGTTTACATTTTTGATCTAGCAAAGAAAAACAGACTTTAGATACATACGGGACTGCTACCATGTAACAAAAAAAGTACTTTTTTCTAATTCCAAAGCTTAGTAACAAGAGATAAATGTTCTTTATTTTCGATTTATTTATCAACAGTGTAGCAACGAGAATTAGGACTAACTTACAGTTGAATTATCTCCAAAAATATTAACGTCATACAAGCTTCTTTTGACTCGTCGACTTTGCCTTAAGTCAAGGGCAAACCCATTTCGTTTTTTTTTTATATAAAAAATACTTACCGACGTGTCATAAGTGAATTGTTCGCTAGCGACGGAGGGATCAGCGCTGAGCCGCGGAGACGACTCCGATGGCGAGAGAACTGATGGACTGCTGCATTCAGTCGCGCTCTGAAATTAGGATATTATTAAAAGAAAGAAAAAAGAAAGAAAGAAAGGCTTTTATTGATTATGATTTAGGAAGAAGTAGTAAAAAAGAATGTTCTGATTAAATCTGTTAATCACTGTTTTAAGAAGCATCAATACCGTATGGTAATGAAATAAGTAGGCCCTAAAGCAGTGGTTCGCCTCCTCGGGCAAAGATTGGTAATTCTTTCATGGGGAAAGATATAAAAAAACAATAAACTACCAGAACACATTGTAAACTTACCGGTTAATAAATTTAAAACTGTAATTAAAGAAACACTAATGACGAAAGGGAAGGAAAAAATTATAAAGTAGATGGTTATATAAAAGATAATAATGTATGGACTTGCATGATCACCACAAACATTGTAAACCTTTTGAAGAGACATTGACAATAGTGACTGAGTTTGTTGCGCAGCTTCTTCTCAGCACTAGCCCACAATTGTCCCGAAGCTGTGCTAGGGTTTATATTGGGACGTGTAAAAGTGCCCCAAGTGGGCCTAATTGCATAAATAAATGACTTTTATGACTTTAATGACTCGTTTCGTGCTCCTCATTGCTGACGGACGTGACACCCCTTTCAGAGTTTGCTTATGATGATGGTCTTCCTTCTATTCCTATCCTTGTCGTCGTGGGGAGCAGCTTGAAGGTTAGCATCCACCTCAGTGCGAATCTGGTCGGACCATCTGATTGGGCTGCGTTCTCTCAGTCTTTTGCTATCTATCTTACCGGTAACTATTAGCTGTTCGTGGTTGTGTCTCCAGAATCCTTCGAAGGTGGTAGAGAGCCTGAATTTTATACCGAGCTTTTGAAGGATGGAATCTTTTGTGTGAAATGCAGTCCAAGGGATCCCCAGCACCTTTCACCAGCACCACATTTCACAGTAATTCGAGTTCGATCGACCTTCTTCAATATGTGTAAAATTATTATGTCTCAGGCGTAGTAACTAACCTCATCTCCATGCCAGGTACGTAAGATGATTCAGCGCAGCGTTTAGATATCTCAGAGTTTTCAAACACTGGCAGTTTGTGATTTGATACATCTAGCGTTTTAAGTCCCAAAGAATGATATAGATGGCGCTGTTCTTAATTAAATCGCGGCATAGTTTCGTTCACCTATGTGTAATGAGAATGCCTCCAATTAAATTATTATTAACTAACCTCATCTCCATAAGGCAAGTCTCTGAGATGGTTCAGCGCAGCGTTAAGGTCTTTCAGCGCAGGCGCAGTCAAAAGTTTAGAGTACAAAAGTATGACCATAGATGGCACCGTACCCAAATAGCTCACGGTATCATTACTCTTGTTTTGCGAGTGGCTGAATGTGTAATTATGCGTTGGGCTAAGTAACTAACCTCATCTACATAAAACAGGTCCCTAAGATGATTCAACGCTGCGTTCAGATCTGCCAGAGTTTTCAAACACTCACAGTTTATTATTTGAAATCTACGTTTGATGTCCCAAACAATGATATAGATGGCGCTGTTCTTAATTGGCTCGCGGTATAGTTTCGTTTACCTTTGTGTAATAATAATGTCTTCAAATAAATGATTACTAGCTAACCTCATCTCCATAAGGCAGGTCTTGATTCAGGGCAGCGTTTAGATCTGCCAGAGTTTCCAATCACTCACAGTTTATTTTTTGAACAACTAGCGATTGTAGTTCTAAAGAATGATCATAGATGGCGCTGTGCTTAGTTGACTTGCGCCATAGTTTCGTTCACCTACGTGTAAAGAGAATGCCTTTAATTAAATGTCTACTAACTAACCTCATCTCCATAAGGCCAGTCCCTTGGATGGTTCAGCGCAGCGTTAAGGCCTTTCAGCGTGGTCGTACTGCCGAGTTTAAAGTACAAACGTATGACCATAGATGGCGTTGTACTCTAATAATTCATAATATCGTTTCTCTTGTATTACGAGTGAGTGAATGTGTAATTATGCGTTTGGGCTAAGTAACTAACCTCATCTACATAAAGCAGGTCCCTTGAGATGATTCAGCGCTGCGGTTAAATCACTCAGAATTTCCACTCGCAGTTTATTATTTAAACATCTAGCGTTTGAAGTCCCAAGGAATGATATAGATGGCACTGTTCTTCATTAACTCGCGGTATAGTTTGGTTTACCTTTGTGTAATAAGAATGTCTTAAAATAATTGATTACTAGCTACCCTCATCTCCATAAGGCAGGTCTCTGAGATGATTCAGCGCAGCGTTCAGATCTGTCAGAGTTGTCAAACACTCGCAGTTTATTATTTGGACATACGTTTGACGTTACAAAGAATGATCAAAGATGGCGCTGAACCTAATTAACACGCGGTATAGTTTCGTTCATCTATGTGTAATAAGAATGCCTTCAATTAAATGATTATTAACTAACGTCATCTCCACAAGGCAGGTCTCTGAGATAGTTCAGCGCAGGCGCAGTCCACATACCGCCGAGTAACGCTTGCAGTTTGTTATTCGGTATATCCAAAGTTCAAAGTACAAAAGTATGACCATAGATGGCGCCGTACCCAAATAGCTCACGGTATCATTTCTTCAAATAAATGATTACTAGCTAACCTCATCTCCATAAGGCAGGTATCTGAGATGATTTAGGGCAGCGTTCAGATATCTCAGAGTTTTCAAACACTGGCAGTTTGTTATTTGATACATCTAGCGTTTGAAGTTCCAAAGAATGATCAAAGATGGCGCTGTTCTTAATGCTTCAACACCCGAGCGGTTGCAGGCAACCGCATAACAATAGAACTTGAGGGATTAATTAACTTGCGGCATAGTTTCGTTGACCTATGTGTAATGAGAATGCCTTCAATTAAATGTCTACTAACTAACCTCATCTCCATAAGACAGGTCCCTGAGATGGTTCAGCGCAGCGTTAAGGTCTTTCAGCGCAGAAGCAGTCCACATACTGCTGGGTGACGCTCGCAGTTTGTTATTCGATATATCCAAGGTTAAAAGAACAAAAGCGTGACTAAAGATGGCGTTGTACCCAAATAGCTCACGGTATCGTTTCTCTTGTTTTGCGAGTGGCTGAATGTGTAATTATGCATTTGGGCCAAGTAAATAACCTCATCTACATAAAACAGGTCCCTGAGATTATTCAGCGCCGTGGTAAGATCACTCAGTTTCTAAACACACGCAGTTTAGTATTTGAATATCTAGCGTTTGAAGTCCTAATAGCTTAAAATAATGATCATAGATGGCGCTGTACCTAATTGACTCGCAGCATAGTTTCGTTCACCTACGTGAATGAGAATGCCTTCAATGATTACTGTAACACACCTACAATTATGTAAACTTGTAAATTAGTTTTGCTACCAGGCTCTAGATGGCGCTTCTCAATATTAGCTCGCGCTGATTAAGTTTTAATCCATATCATAAGTAAGCCCATATATAAGTCCCACTACCTGACAATAGATGGTGCTGATCATATTTAACTCGCGCTGAACATGTTTTTGTACCGTAGGTTACGTACCCTGAGCTTTGTATGTAAAATCAATCCAATCCATTCCTTGGGTCTTGGGTAGAAAGCACCTTATTGGTGATTACCATCTTGGACATGTAGTCTCTCCAATACTTTAGTGGATACTTTGGATTCCTAAACGCACCTTATTTGTTTTTACCATCTTGGGCATCTAGTAATCCCATATTTTTAAATCTGTAAGGCACTGAGCTTGAATCTTTTCGCTGCTCGGTCCGCACCCTATTTTTGTACCTCAAGACTGCGGAATAAACTCCTATCTTCGCACTTTGGACTTTTACTGGCGGTGACGTCTGGCCGTGCCCTTCCGCCCGTACTTCGAGCAACAGCGACTACATTACTAACTAACCTCATCTCCATAAGGCAGGTCCCTGAGATGGTTCAGCGCAGCGTTGAGGTCTTTGAGCGCGGGCGCAGTCCACATGCTGCCGGGCAGCGCGCGCAGTTTGTTGTTCGACACGTCGAGCGTTTGTAACGCGGGTAGATGGAACAGTTCTGAAGGTATCTCTTCTAGTCGGTTGTCCTGTAGAAAGAAGGTGTTTGTTTAGTAATTAAAATAAATTAAAAGTAAGTTAGATAGTAATTGTATGGTAAATAGCTTTGCTGCTTTTGAACTAGCCTGCTATTATGACGTTTAACTCAATTAAAATTTAATCATTAATTCCCTAGGCTATAGCCCAAAATGGTTCATCGTGTATTAAATTGGGTGTTGCCGAACGTTAGCAGGTTAATTTAAAAGCCGATTAAAGAAATAATGAGATATGCATGAGTTTGAAAATTTGAAGTTGATACATTATAAAATATTTATCCCTTTATTAAAGCGTTGTTTTCTCAGGTATGTTTTGATTGGTCAGGTAAGGTTATTGCTTAAAATATTGTATCATAAAAAAGTATTGTTCCTTTTGTCTATCAAGACACAATTTTTTGAAGCCCAATTTCATTTCACAGAAAACTATTCAATGAATGTTAATATCTTTTTATCTTGATTTCATAATAGTTATTAATCACTGTTTCATAACATCGAATAACAGTTCACAAAAAAATTGTTCGAAATTGTTTCGTTAAGCAGAATTACGATAAATCAAACTTATGTTTCATAGAATTATTATTGATAAAACCATTCATAAAACATGTTTCAATCTGTAACTGTTCCCATTTTTTCTCCTCAAATAATTTACATTAAGGCATACATGCAGCAAGCACGCAGGCATGCAAACAAGCACCATGCATTACGATTTCCTCGTCTCCGGCGCAGCGGGAATAGCAGCCTCGTCGCCCCTGCGTACAATCGTTGAAGAAAATTGCGATTAAGTGATGGGTTTCCTGACTGCGCACGTGAGCTTTTACGTGAAAAGTGCACGTTTCCAGACAAAAGAAACAATATTTTTTCTCTTACTCTGCGGAGTCACTCGATGTGTTAAAGGCGCCCAATAAGTTCTAAAGGTTCCCCATGTTTCACAGAGACATTGCTATATTAAACAGACATACCTGCAAATACAAATCTTGCAGCGCCGGCGCAGTATACACTTCTGTGTTGTTTCTCTTTTTCTTCCGTTTCGCTGGCTCGTCGTCCAACGGGTCTCCGTTGCGGGGCAGACGCTCGAGCTTGTTCTGAGCTGCGTTTAGGTATCTGGGGGGTGAAAGGGTAGAAGTTAGGAACATTCTGGCTAAAGTTAAAACGAATCTGTCACTGTCAGACAAAAAAGTGTACAAAAAAGAACTCCATTGACACGAAGGGGATGAATAGTGTGGAATTGTATATGTTTAACGGGCTCATGCTTATGAAAACCGACTTGCAGATCCAGATAATGTAATGTTTTAAACTTGCATGGTTGCAAAATCAAAATTAATTAATATGCTAGCCCTTGTTTTGAGTTTCTCTATGGCGCTTGTAACAGTGACAAAATATCAGAAACTCAAAAATAAGGTACATAGTCGCAATTTCGAGTTGATCAATCATAAAATTTAGATCTTTTAATACAGATAAACGTTGACCTACGGCTGTGATCTTGAAAATCTGAAATCTTGCTAGTTCTCTAAAGATAAGAGTGTCTTCGCACTACGTGTTCCATTTGACGGTTTTTGTTTCCGCTATCCAACTCAGCCTGACCCATTTCAGCCCCAACCTAAATCACGAAAACCCTTCTACTACTACTGACCTCAAGCTGACTAGCGTAAACAGCTCAGCAGGCAAAGTCCTCAGCTCATTGTTAGCCACATCCACCCGCGTCAGGGCCAGGAGGGCGCCACCCTCGCTCCCAAGTCTCTTATTCACCCTCAACGCCGCGGCACGGAGCCACGACATTCTGTAGAAGATTAGTAAAGTAAAGTTAGCCCGTAACATCCCACTGCTGGGCAAAGGCCTTACCTCAACTATGAGGTAGTTCGAGCCATACTCCACCACGCGGGCTCAGTGCGGATTGCTGGAGGGGTGTTTGCAAGGCAAGACACTAACCCTGCTGGCAGAAGTTACCAAGCCGTCCATTGGGCCTCTGACTAGGCTTAACAACTAATATCAACCGATATTAGCCGGGATCAACGGCTTAACGTGCCTTCCAAAGCACGGAGATGTTTGTCATATACGTCACTTATATGGTCGGAATGGTCACGCATCCAAACACTCGCGCGCCGTAGGTTGCTTCACTTCGGTATCACTACCAAAGCGCTGCTACCACTGCGCTACGAGCAACTCTGTATAAGATTATATTTGTTTAATTTGCACTTGAAAAAAGGAAATGTGTCAGACGAGGAATCGAACCCCGTGTCTTACGCTATCCGGGCGTATGCCTATACCTCCGACACATAGGCAAGCCTGTTGATTTTTGCTACCGCTTACTTTAACGCGTAGGCTGCGTGACGTCATCAATGTTGCGAGATTGCTCTCACAATATCCGAAGGAAATATTTTTACATGGTAAAGATTGTATCGATTACATTTGTACCAGTATCATATACGAAAAATCAGTTATAAATAAACGCGGAAAACTTTTACGTGAAAGTTTGGTATTCATAAATAGGTAATATTGGTACTTAAAATTGTATTAAACTAGCGGTCCCCCACGATTGCGTCCATGCGTTTTGAGTTAACTTCCTCCCCTCCCGTCGCAGCATGATGTTTTATAGCCTAAAGCCTTTCCCAACAAAGCTATCCAACACAAAAATATTTTTAACCGGTCCCTAGTTCCTGAGATTAGCACGTTTATACAAACAAGCAAACTCTTCGGCTTTATAAAATTTCTATAAAATATTTGGACGCCAAAAAGAGCCACTTTCTGGGAACGTCTCCAACCAAAAACCGGCCAAGTGCGAGTCGGACTCGCGCACTGAGGGTTCCGTGCCAACATTAACAAAATTAGGGAATCCACTTACTTCTACTTAATACAAATATAACTTTGTTTTTCATAGTGTTTGTATAAAGTACAAAGTTATATTTGCGGTTGTTGAAAATGTACTGTATCTAAAAAACTACTTGTTCGATCCCGTCCAAACCAATTTTCGTTGAAAGAATTTGTTAAGATCTACATTACATATTTTTTTCAAAATTTACACTCGCTTAGTTTAGAAGTTAGATGGGGGGGGGGGTACGCCCATTTTACCACTTTGGAAGCGTCTAGCAATGAAACGTTAGACTTTAAAAGAAAATTGTTTTAAGAACCTCTATGTCATTTTAAAAGACCTAACCATAGACACCCCCACACGCATAGGTTTGACTATTTTATTTTAGTTTCATGTATGGGAGCCCCCCCTTAAATGTCATTATTTTTAATTTTTTGTATGAGAATCAGTAAGCGGTTAACAGGATACATCTTCCTACCAAATTTCAACAGTGTAATGCTAATAGTTACAGAATAAAATTGCTGTGACATACGGACGGACGGACAGACAGACAGACAGACAGACTTGACGAAACTATAAGGGTTCCGTTTTTTGCCATTCGGCCACGGAACCCTAAAAATATTAGCGCAAATCATTATCCATCTCACCGAATAGCAGCCAGCTGACACTTCAGCTCCCTCCAGTTCACCATGACGCTGGTGGAGGGGCAGAGCGCGCTGTACGTGAGCGCCGCATCGCCTTCGCGACTGGAGAACACGTTTTCAGATACCGAAGACTTGTTTAACTTGTAGTCCGGGTCTGGGTATGCCTGGATGAGCGAGTGGCAGGAAACGAGAAAACATAGTCTTATTTTAAATTTAAGTTTGTTGCAGTGCTGTTTGAATAAAAATATCGGTTGGAATAAAAGAGATGTTCCAGTTTACTACGGAACTTTGGCCATCTCTTGTACAGACATCATCACGTCAAGGTAAACACTGCGGTATCTTATTCAGTTGGAATAAGGGCTAATTTGCAACAAAAGTGGGTAGCCCCTAAGCGGGTACACTAAAAAATAGGGAAAAGGCTATGAAACTTTATCTTCATATTATTTTTTTCAATTTCTTTGCTTTTTTACACCAATAAAAGTTTTAATCTTTTTACGGCAATACTAGGAATGAGGGCACAGATCAGTCGATAGAAAGGACCTGCTGGCATGTCACAAATGACAGCTACTTTTTTGACGCTTGGCAGCAAATATTTTACCCGATATTTGTTCAGAAAACTTTTTGTTGTTTTTATGTAAATTCTGATAAAATTTGTATTAGCAGAACACGCGATAGCTCTATCTTTCTTGCTCCCTTACAGAGGATCCACGAAAGAATTTATTAAAACTGGCGGTCTTTATAAGGATATTGGGAAACCGTTATTAAATTATTGCACTGTCATCGGTCCTTGATACGTGTGCAAAGTTTCAAATAATCAAATTTCTGGAAGTCGATTAAATTAATGCTCAAAGATTCCATCACATACATACATCGATACATAGATACAAACCAAGCTAATAAAAGCTTGGTAAAAATACATGCAAAAAAAAAGTATTCGAATCGAAAAGGCACTCGCTCAGCATAAGTCGTGGCAGCGGAACGCATACCACGACGCCGTTTTTCAGCGGATGCCTCCGTAACATTCCTAAAAATAAATGTCAAAGTTAAGTTTTTTTTATATTGGTAACATTCATTGTCCTGATCCCAAAGTAAGTAGCCAATGCACTTGTGTTATGGAAATCGGACACAACGGTGGTACCACTACACCCAGACCCGAGACAATATAGAAAAGATCGTTTTCTACCTTGACCCGACCGGGAATCGAACCCGGAACCTCACGAGATGGCGACGCTTGATACCAGCGTGCTAGCCACTCGACCACGGAGGTCGTCGTAAACAAACTGACCTTGGTAGCCAGCAGTTTGGCCAGCAAATCGGCGAGCCCGTGCCTCGCGCACTCCCGTATGGCCAGGCAGTGAGGGTCCGTGGCGCCGCTGGTGAGGAGCAGCTCCACCATTTGGACGTTCTTCGCGCGAGCGGCGAGCGCTAGGGCTGTCCAGGGTATATCCCCTGGGAAATAAAAACATTAAGATTTATAAAGAATGTTTGGTACATTTGCGCACGGGCGGGACTTGAACCAGCAACCTTTTGTCTGACCGGGCCAAACGCTCTTACCAATTGAGCTACCATGCTACCCGTCCGACCCTGCGAAATTTGTGGTCTCTTATGAAAACGCCAATTGCGTGACGCTTAGCGCCATCTAGCCGTCTGATTATGAAACCGATAGCCCAAGCAGTTATTCTTTACAGAATAAATTCAACTTGGACATTGATGACGCTTCGCTATCTAATGGTTTTTAGAATGTTTTTAACACTCACAGTGTCATATTTTATATTCATAAAGATGAAATAAGAAACCAAAAATTTGCGCACGGGCGGGACTTGAACCAGCAACCTTTTGGCTGACCGGGCCAAACGCTCTTACCAATTGAGCTACCATGCTACCCGTCCGACCCTGCGAAATTTGTGGTCTCTTATGAAAACGTCAATTGCGTGACGCTTAGCGCCGTCTAGGTTGCTGGTTCAAGCCCGCCCGTGCGCAAGTTTTTGGTTTCTTATTTCATCTTTATAAATAACCTTAATCTAATTATAATTTAATCTTTATAAAAACATTAAGATTCATTAAGCTAGGCATAGAAAGGAAGGTTGCCTTCTTTGGACATATACAAAGAGATTCCCAATATGAATTCCTAATGTTGATTCTCGAAGGCAAGATTCCTGGCAAGAGATCACCAGGCCGACCCAGAAGAAAATGGATGGATGACATCAAAGACTGGACCAAACTTCGTTTTTATGACCAGCTAAAAAGAGCGGCTCAAGACCGCATCGGTTTCTACATGCTGACCTCCAAACTTCCTCTTATGGCACCCCATAATGATGATGATGAAGCTAGGAATAGTGAATCAAATAGTAAGAGCTAACTAAGCTCCTTCGATATAAAACCAACTACTGCGCATGTGTGTTTATACACGTGACGGATGTTTTAAGGGGTCCGTAGCCGAATGGAAAAACGGAACCCTTGTAGTTTCGTCAAGTCTGTCAGTCTGTCCGTCCGTATGTCATAACCACTTTATTCTGTAATTATAAGCATCACGCTGTTGAAATCTAGTAGGAAGATGTATCATGTTAACCGCTTAACAATTGTTATACAAAATTAAAAAAATAATGCTATTTAAAGGGGGCTCATACATGAAACTAAAACAGTTTTTTTTATTTAAACCTATGCGTGTGGGTTATCTATGGACAGGTCTTATTACATGTCATTGAGGTTCCTAAAACCATTTTCTTATAAAGTCTTAAGTTTGATAGATAGGGGCTTTCAAAGTGGTAAAATGGACGTCCCTAACTTCTAACTCTTCTAACTTCAAATAAGCGAGTGTAAATTTTGAAAAAAATATACATTATGTAGATCTTAACAAATATTGGTTTGGACGGGATCGAACTAGAAGTTTTTGAGATATAGCACATTTTCAACAACCGCAAACATAACTTTGTTATTCATACAAACACTATGAAATCTAAGTTCTATTTGCTGCCAACAAAATATTGTGGTATTTTAGCTAAGTGGAAGTAAGTGTATTCCCTAATTCAGTTAAAGTTGGCACGGAACCCTCAGTGCGCGAGTCCGACTCGTACTTACGGTGTTTTCAATAATGCCCGGCGGCATACGTCATTTAACTTTTAGATTAGATAGTGAACAATAATATTTAAAATATATTTTAAACAGAAAAACAAATATATTGTTTGGAAAATATGATTCGAATGTTTTTTTTTTATTTTAATAAAAACCATAAAAATATATATAAAAAAGACACCAAGCCAAAAAAAAGGCAGAAAATGATAGCTTACGACCCCCATTATAAGCCATTTTCATTTGGCATTTCGATTGCAGTTTTTTCAATATGTTTTTATTCCTGCAATAGTTATCTGAGTGAATATTTGAACTCTATCAGCACGAACGTCAAACTGGTGAAACAAAAATATTGCAAACTTATAGGTAAGAGTGGGACAAAATTTTGTAATCATTGCCTGACAAACAAGGGTCAGTGTCACTTCACTTTTTAGGTTATGTCATGCTTGATGTTTGTTTTTTGGTGCAAATCGTCTATTTGTTTACTCTCTGAATTATTTGTGGTAAAATAATCTTATAATAAAAGATAGCGTGCGGCAAATTTCAAAACTGCAGAAGTGAAATCACGCGTAAAATAATAGAAAATAAAAGGCTGACGCGGGTACCAACGAAGAAAAATATGCCACTTGGAAGAGAATTGAACACGCTTTTAACTCTTGTGGCATTATATCCTCGGTCTTTCTTGGTACTTGTATAAAGGTCTGCCTTAAAGACGCTATAGCAACTGTGACTTTTTTATGATACGGCATATAGTGAAGCTATGAATGCCACCAAAATCACCAACAGAGGCGTAGAAACTCCCAGTGGCATAAAACCGTAAAGAGAAGAAACGTAATTTATAACTGTATCATGCGTGAGATGCACTGGTTTTTGAATCAAATAAAAACGTGTATTTAAACCTGAAAACGGTTTTTTTTTACTTTTCACTGGAAAATGTAATAGGTAGTATCCTCAAAAGCGAAACCTTTGTGTTTTGAACTTGATTTTGTCTTCAATAAGGGATAGCTAACATTTTAAAGACTCCTTCAAATCTAAATCTGCGATGAAATTTCTTTGGATCCCATTGAGTAAAGTGATCGGGTCTCGGTTTGACGATTCTTACTTTTCTTGCAAACGCATTACTTGGATTGACATATTCACTCATTAAGGCCCCTTCTTCGATTACCAAGTTATCAACATGATCGAAAATATCCAAGATTATTTCCTTAGTTGTAATATGACAATTTTAAAATAACCTCAAATCAAAACAATGCCAATGTCTAACTACCTTTCAGTCGAATAACGCGGCTATCTGATGCTTGAAGCGACAGATAGATTTATGCCCCAAAAAGTAGAGTAAATAGATAGATAAGTTTTATCTTACTATTGAAAAAATCAAAATCTTGCTATCTATAGAATAAAAGCTTTCTATCTGTTTATATGGTGATTGAGCAATCGGCCCTAAGTGTAAACAAAGCGTAATACTGACTATCAGCACTGCATCCGCGCTGCATCGCTGCTGAGGCGCTGCGCGAGCGGCGCCTCTCACGATTGTCATGGTTCTCGTGCCACTGCAAAACAAACATATATTAAATCATCATCTATACTAATACTAGCGGTCCCAGCAAACATCCTTTCACCCCTGCCTCGTCCCACCCCAGCCCAGCCTCGTCGGGATAAAAAGTATCTTATGTGATTCTCCTGGTTCTACTCTACTGCCCCACCGTTTAGTATCCAATCGTACATTCGCAGATTGTTGCCGAAGACCGATGCGTCGATACGCAACTTGTTGATACGACAAAATCGATAGAATAGAATAGAATAGAATAATTATTTATTTGCATAAAACACGGTACATATGTCAGGTTCTTGAAAATTAAAAGTGAACATTCGTGTTTCATCGATTTATCGATATGCAAACATTTCGTCGTCATGCAAAACTATCTGTCATACAATTCGAAAGTAAAATTATAAATTTATTGATACAATCATGTCAACATTGAAATTATTATATAAATTTAAGAGTCATTAAAATTATAGTATTAATAATAATATAGTACAAATTACGTAATTCTTTTGTCACGTTGAAAATTCATAAATAAAAAGAATGTCAGTTATCAATTACAATTCGCTTTAAGTGTCCGTCACGGCAAAATCTTGTAAACTCGTCTACGCTATAGAAACAGTTCTCAACCAGCACTCTAAAAATTATTCTTTTATAAATATTGAATGGCAAATTTTGAATGTGGTTTGGTAGCAGATTATATAGTCGAACGCACATACTGTGACTGTTTCTGGCAACACATGTTGTTGCTGATACAGGTACAAATAGATATGATAGATCTCCTTGCATCCATAGTAACTACCAATTATCTGCTTTTGCGAGCCAATAAATGCCCTAACGCCCCCAAAAAATTGTGTCCTTACAACCTCGCAAAAACCGAATGGGACCGCAAGTCAACAGCGCACAGCGCCATCTCTTATCAACATTCGGTACTAACGCTTATGGATGCGCAGCGGGCGCGTGGGCTTCGCTCCAGACAAAAACCGAATGCTACCGCTAATAAAGAGCGTGCAGCGCCATCTATCGGCATCACATCAAACTACGTTGTCGTCTTTCTAGCTCACCTTAGCTTGTGGATGCGCAGCGGGCGCGTCGGCCTTCGCCCCGGCCGCCAGGAGCCTCCTGAGCAGCCGCAGGTGGTTCCCGGCGACGGCGCGCGCGACGCAACTGTCTCCGTTGATTCGGCGGAAGTCAACAGCGCACAGCTCCATCTCTTATCGATATTCGGTACTAGCTTGTAGATAAGCATCGGGCGCAACAGCCTTCGGCTGTGTGTATGTCTTAACGCCCCCAAAAATGACTGTGTCCTTAAAATCTCGCAAAAACCGAATGCCACCGCAAGTCAACAAATCTCTTATCGACATTCGGTACTAACCTTCGCTTGTGGATGAGCGGCGGGAGCATCAGCCTTCGGCTCAGCAGCCAGGAGCCTTGTTATTGTCCTAATGCCCCCAAAAAACTATGTCGTTAAAATCTCGCAAAAAGCGAATACCACCGCAAGTCAACAGCGCACAGCGCCATCTCTTATCAACATTCGGTACTTACGCTTATAGATGCGCAGCGGGCGCGTGGGCTTCGCTCCAGACAAAAACCGAATGCTACCGCAAATAAACAGCGTGCAGCGCCATCTATCGCCATCACATCAAACTACGTTGTCGTCTGTACAGCTCACCTTAGCTTGTGGATGCGCAGCGGGCGCGTCGGCCTTCGCCCCGGCCGCCAGGAGCCTCCTGAGCAGCCGCAGGTGGTTCCCGGCGACGGCGCGCGCGACGCAGCTGTCCCCGTTGACGCGGCGGTCGAGAGACACGGGCCGGATTCGGTGTGTGCCTTCCGAGTTGTCCTGGGGAAGAATGAAAGGGTTGAATAAACAACCGAATGGTATTTTGGCGCAACTGGGTTAGGGAGGCAAAGGGAAGCGCTTCCTACCGACCGGGTGTTATGGCCGGGGACCAAGGTCTAATGATCACCGTCTTAGTTTATTCATATATAGTTAGTCCGCTCTAAATCTCTAATATAGCGGTTCAGTTTCCATACTTCGACTATAGCGCCATCTAGTCGTGTCGAGCCGAGTCAGCGTGTTGCTATGATTTGTAGAGACAGTGGTTGCTAATAGATGTCGCTACAGTATGACGTATTCATTTCAGACAACTTGCTGACACATCTTTTTATTTATATTACAATGTTGCATAGGCATAGGTCGTTCTTGCTAATTTAAGTACCAGGGCTTAAAAGTACGTTCATAAATGA
This sequence comes from Pyrausta purpuralis, assembly GCA_963924145.1. Classification (NCBI taxonomy): domain Eukaryota; kingdom Metazoa; phylum Arthropoda; class Insecta; order Lepidoptera; family Crambidae; genus Pyrausta; species Pyrausta purpuralis. The sequence goes on from OZ001672.1 coordinate 4,400,495, forward strand.
GCACGAGAGCTCAAAACCAGGTATGAAATACTTGCGAGTATTTTTTATTCGTTAAAAAATCTGAACCTTTTCAACATTGCAATATAGAACACTATCGCGTAATCGCGTTTGCGTAGCGAAATATGTACTTTACGTGCATTGTTTATTAATTTATCGTGTAATAATCTGCTTGGAAGATAAATTGAAACCTACCACATTTGTCGCATATAGTGGATAAATTATAAAACAAAAATACTTTTGAGGAAATAATTTTCGTTTGAGCCTTCGAATTTCTATCAGGGCGCTCCGATAACGCGGCGTGCCGGCTACCTAGTGCCTATTTTGATTTGCATGACAAAATTGTCAAACATGAGCAGCTACCTTAAAAATTGTGACATCAATGTAATACCATGTTATAAGCAAATAAATGTTTCTGATTTCTGATTACTAAAATACAGTGAAAGTATTGCATAGAAAATGCATCTTTATGTCTATATTTGTTACGCGCTAAATCACACTAACAAGAAGATACTTCCAAATGTCGTATTTCTTATAATTGCCGCTATTTATGTCCCCTTTTTATAAGCGTTAGGTTTAATTCAATTACTACGCTCTTTCTAAAAGTATTTCGCTGAAGCGGGTGCTGCTCACCGCTAAGTAAAATACTGTCATGGTCTTGGAAGTGTTTTGAGCCCGCACCTGGTATACGTATTTTAAAGCAAATACTAAGTTCGTAAACCTGATATGGTAAATTCGTTCCACCCCTAGTGTTGCACATTTTCTGTCGACCACGACCAAAACTACGCCTGCAATTTCTACATTCATTCAAATTGTTTTTTTTTTTTAAATAGAGACCATGGTACATTAGGGTAGATAATTACAATAAACATTTCGACATGTCTCGCCACAATTTTGGCATGTTAAATTATTTTTGAAAGATAGCGTTAATAATAAATATAATTACCCATTAAATTAAGCACATTTTTAACTTATTTGGCCACACCATTTTGATCTAGTTTATGTAGAGTTTCTTAAAAAAACCGGCCAAGTGCGAGTCGAACTCGCGCACTGAGGGTTCCGTGCCAACTTTAACTGAATTAGGGAATCCACTTACTTCTACTAAGTAAAATACCACAATATTTTGTCGACTGCAAATATTAGTTTGTTTTTCATAGTGTTTGTATGAAGTACAAAGTTATGTTTGCGGTTGTTGAAAATGTGCTATATCTCTTAATCTACTCGTTCGATCCTGTTCGAACCAATTTTCGTTGAAAGTGTTGATTAAGATCTACATCATATATTTTTTTCAAAATTTACACTTGCTTGGTTTAGAAGTTAGATGGGGGGGGGGGGGACGCCCATTTTACCACTTTGGAAGCGTCTAGCTATGAAACGTTAGACTTTAAAAGAAAATGGTTTTAGGAACCTCAATGTCATTTTAAAAGACCTATCTATTGACACCCCACACGCATAGGTTTGACTAAAAATTTTGTTTTGGTTTTAGTTTCATGTATGGGAGCCCCCCCTTCAATGCCATTATTTTTTATTTTTTGTATGAGAATCGGTAAGCGGTTAAGAGGACACATCTTCCTACAAAATTACCCTAAAAACGCTATGTAGCGACATCTATGATTTACCGTTGTCACTTCATATCATCGCAACGCGCTGACTCACCTTAACACGACTAGACGGCGCTGTAGGCAACTTATGAAGACTGAACCGCGATATGAAAGATCTAGGTTGGATATAACTTCAATACTGTGATCAGTGGATATGGACCTTAGTCGGGGAGGTCTATAACACCGGATCGGTAGGAAGCGGTTCTGTTAGCCAATCCTCCCAATCCACTTGCGCCAAAGCTCCAACAGCTTATCACATTAGAGAGGTTCAATATCGTCAATCGTGTTTGGATGGTTGACCATTCCCATCTATACAGGGTGACTTTTTTATGAGTACCGAAATTTTGTGTAAAGACTTCACTGATGAATATGAACAACTTTTACTATGGGGGCAATAGTGAAATCGAGAGAAAAAAATCAGCTGTTCCATACAAAAGTTCAATTGGCGCGCTGTCAAAATGTATGGAACAGCTGATTTTTTTCTCTCGATTTCACTATTGCCCTCATAGTAAAAGTTGTTCATATTCATCAGTGGAGTCTTTACACAAAATTTCGGTACTGATACAAGAGTCACCCTGTATAAGTGACGTATCACCGTGCTCCGGAAGGCACGTTAAGCCGTTGGCCCAGGCTAATATCGGATGATATTAGTCGTTAAGCCAAGTCAAAAGCCCTATTGGCGGTTTGATAACATCTGACAACCCATTTTAGTGCCAATAATTGTCACCGTAAAAGTACGAGAAAAATGTGTCGTTTAAGTGTTTTTAACTAAAGACAAAAATTTTAAAAATTGGTTCTGAATAAACATTGTTTCTTTTCTTTCTTTTTTTACGTGACAGCAAGGTTAGTCGTTTGCCTTGCAAACCCCCCTCCACCACTCCGCACTGAACCCGCGTGGTGGAGTATGCCTCAAACTACGTTATAGTTTTTTTTATTTTTTTATTTGACACACAAAAATAAATTACATTATATAAATTAAAACAAATCAAAAACAACTAAAATTAAATTCATAAAAAACAAAAACAAAGCGCCCAGGTGTGCCAAAAAGGTTCAGTATATATCGAGACAACAGATGTTAAGCATGCCACGACACTGATTTTCAGCGGGAACCCCCGCTAGGCACTGGGTGTAAACACACACTTGAAGAAGAAAAAAAAGAAAAGCAACAAAATAAATAAAAAAATACTATTATTATACATTCAAATTAATAGATTCATAGATTAACAAATTATATATTTACGTAACTAATAGCGCTTGCAGCGCCCTCATCTCGCCGGTCTCGTGCCGGTCGCGTGGGCGCGCGTTCCTACCCTATCAATCTGTCATCTGTCAAATAAGTAGACCCGC